>KN499772.1:2635-14510 GCA_000787155.1 Scartelaos histophorus | reverse complement strand
CATTTGAAAAAGGACAAACAGTCACTCGTTCCTTGCAAAATCGTCTATACAATTTTTTAAAAGTAATGTAATTATCTTGCTGCATGGACAAATAATTTTAGTTGACAGGTTGTCTTAAAATAAACTCTCTTTAGACTAGAATGAAGCAGCCTCAGAACTAGTAAGTAGATAATAAATCTGAAAACAAGATGAATAAGCTGATATAAGTTTTAAAATCTTGGCCAGATCAGAGAAAGTTGCATTGTAGTGTCAGTGGATCAGTGTGGAAGCAGATCCCGTGAGGAGAATAACAGTTCTCTAGACAAAAGTGTCCCTACTCCAGGCATCACAGCAGCATCCCATGGGACCCAGGTAAACTCAACAGTAAAGTGTCTTCAAAGCATCATTCTTCCTCTGCTCTGTTGTTTCGCTGATGAAATGTTGCCTGAACTGTCCTCGCTGAGATGTTAGCAGTAGCAGCTTGACAGCGAGCTAAACTCTGATACAATGATGAGGCAGCTGTTGTAGTTTTCAGATTTAATGCTCGTCATATGAATGCAGAATGAAACCGCAATAGAAAAATATAAAAATACAATCAGTAATCTCTGAATAATTCACATTCCAGTACATTTAATATTGCAAGTTTTAGTATCATGTTTTAAACCAGCTACAACAAATTGGCAATAAAACGTGGCTTATTTTAACATGAATATAAAGCAATGTATGTATGACAGATCTGTTTTTATCATTAGCTTATTAATATGTGGCTGTGTGGCGCAAAGAAAATTACAGTTAGGATAAGCAACGTTGAGTAGTAATCACATATTTTATAACTTTACATGTTCATTTTCAAGTAATAAATGCAGTGCTTCTGTAGGAGATGCTGTAAGTTTGATTTTAAGCTCTCCGTTTTTATTGCCCCTTTACTCATTTGCATTCTCATCTCTCTTGCTTATTCTTCACTATTTCTGTTTCATAGACTGGTGTTGAGAACTAAAATCAAAGCATAGATTTTAAAATAAAAGTATCTGCATTTACATTAACAGAAAAATGCAGGAAGAGCAGAACAGAGCCATTCCATCTGAGTATTTCCCGTGGAAGATCTCAGGGTATTTACTGTATCTAGAGTATTTTCTGCCACATTTGTAGTAAAAAGCCTGTAGCATTTCAGAGGTCTATAGGCCATCGACCTCCACGTTTTCCATAACTTAAGTCCAAACAAATCTGACTGCACATTGTGTTTATTTCACTTATGTGTGAAATGAAGGAGCTGATTGGTCACCTGACACTTACTAGAATATCTAATTCATTTCAATTTAGGTAAACAGACTTTAGTCCGTCACTCATTGATTCTGCAGAAATCCCCATCCCCCTATAAGATATATCTTTAATATATATATATATATATTTTTGTTTTGATACGAGCAGACCATAACTGTCGCTGACTGGTTATTCCACCTGTCAATCACGCCCATTTGAAAACCAGGAGATTCACTGAAAAAAATTATGGATTTGTCAGTTATGCATTCGTAGTTACAATATCTGCAAGTGGAATATGCTTTACTTTGACCATTATAAAGTCCATGCAACAAGTGAGCAACCACCATTTAGAAAAACAATATTAAATCTCTAATCTGTAAATATTTTCCATTCTTTTCTCATAATTCTGTTATTCTAAACTATTCAAAAACATTGTCATATCAGCCCCATCACCAGTCCTGGTGAAAACAGGGAAAAAACAGGGACAAGTACCAGCCTCTGGGCATGTTTCACTGGACCGTCCTTCAGCATGTGGCATTGATAACTCCATCAACTCTCCCTAGAAAAAAAAAAAAAAGCATATGCAGCAGTCATACACCGTTTACATGATCTCCCTGTGTCCTAGCTGTTTTTGGCTAAAGAACACATACTATACATTTTTCAGTTTCCCTTTAAATCAATAGATTGGATTTTTTTTACATGAATCTGTATGTCGTCCCCATCATCAGTGTGGTGCATAAACACTGACTTACCCCCGACAGCGTCCCGTGAGCGGAGTTCTGGCCCGGTTTTGGTGCTGATAAAAGTAGTCCAGCAAGTTGGCTGGGGTCATGAAAATAAACAATGTGTTCAAAAGAGTGATACATTTGCATCACAAAACTCATACTGGCTTGGCACTATTTTCTCTCATTCGTATCACTGCGCTGTTGCCAATTGAGAGCCGCGCACGAATCCAACACTTTTTTCAGTTGTTTGGCAGTGTTTACGTGCTCAGACCGATGATGATGTGAGCGCTAATGTGAGAGCTAACGAGAGAGCTAGAGTTATAAGTATATAAGCCTGTATCAGTTACAGGTGTCATAGGGAGACATGTTGCCATTAACTTTCAGAGCCATAAACACAGTGAAACATTAGTGTCTGTCACCTGGTAGCAGCGCAGGGATACGAACGGAGAGAAAATAGAGCCAAGTGATTATGAGGTCTGACTTTTTCATAGACAATGGTTTTGTGATGCAAATATATCGCTATTTTGAACACTTATTGTTTTGAGAGGAAAAACGCTTTGTTTTCGTGACCCCAGTCAACTTGCTGGAACTACTTTTGTCAGCACCAATATCGGGCAGGAACTCCGCTCACAGTACGTTGTCAGGGGTAAGTCACTGTTTATGCACCACACTGCAGACAGGAGGCTTTTCCGGCTCCTTCTGACTCTGGCTCCCATTGACTTACATTAGGATCTTGTCGCTCTCTCTTTAAATGCTTTTGGGATGAGTACTTCACATTTTTTACTTTTTTTATTTCAAGTGTCTGTAAGAAGTCATTTTTGCATAATATAATCCTACTGAAGTGTTCTCTTATGTGATAATGTGGAAACATTCTAATCTGTCACCTCTGACCTCTCCACTGGCTCCTCTGAGTGCCAGAGTCAAGTCTGTCAAAATACAGTTGGAATTCTTGGGTCCTTGTTGGCAGCTGCAGGAATAACAGCTTCCAAGCTGTTAATATTCAAGTTAATATGGCGTACACTGTGCAATACTTTCAGTGGTTTCACTCAGCTCCCGCTCAAACTGTACAACCAAATCGCAGAGTTTAAAAGGTCACAGCTCACGTTTCATGTTCTCACACTATATGAACTACTTCAACAGTGAAACAATCACAAGAGGCAACTGGATTTCAAACAGGTTTGATTTTCTTGCGACCTACGATTACCAATTGGGAGCTGGTCGTGAGGTATTAATCGGTTCTCGTTACCACATGTTTACTACACAAAGCATGACACAACATTAAGACAAAACTCGATCCCAGTCGCACAAGTGAAAAATAGTAATAGTAATAGTGTACGCCCAACTTTAACTTTAACTTTCTGATCTGGCCAAGATTTTAAAACTTATATAGGGTTATTCATCTTGTTTTCAGGTGTATTCTCTACTTACTCGTTCTGAGGCTGCTTCATTCTAATTTACAGGGAGTTTATTTTAAGAGAACTTGTCAAGTGGAATGATTTTGCTGCATAGACAGATACTTCCACTACTTTTAAGTCAGTCTGATAGATTTAATTTTTATATCTTAAATTTTTGCCAAGTTTTTTTTTTTTTGCAGTGCACCTGTTTGTTTCTATTGAGACGTTCTTGCTTTGCGTGGAATGTTTCCTAGTATGAAATGGCATACAGTGCCTTATAACATAAATGCACAGTCTTAAGTAACTAAGCCTCCATTGTAGCCTTCTGCACAGGCCCAAGTTTATTCAGTTCAAACCTCCCTCTCCTCTTCAGTTCCTCAGACCGCTGCATAACCTAGACATTCAGAGCGAGCTGCGAGAGTCTCAGGGTGAAATGGAATATGTGAACTTGAATCGGTTCAATAAAGGAGTTTTCTCACTGAATAAGTGCAGTGGAGTTGGTTTAGGGAAAGCAATCCAACAAGTGACTCAGAATTCTATAGGAAGACGTGTGGACAAAATGCTCTTTGGGTTTCCACAGATTGAGGTCCACCCCTTAGCTCCGCCTCAGCTGTGTAGGAGCAGCATGTAGCCAGAACACATCTGACCTGCACCTCATGTTCTTTATCCAATTCAATTCAAGTTTATTCATACAGCACATTTAAACAACTTCAGCTGAATACATGCAAAGGAAAAGCACAATAAAACACCCGGCTGTTTTTATCTATAACCGATTTGTTTTAACTTCAGTGTCACCAGTGAGTTTTATATCAACTACAACTATGATTCAGAGTCTGGAAAATAAACTTTGAACTTCTAAATGCAAAAAGCCAAAGCTCTCTATGTTGAGCAATCTTAAATTTAGATTATTTTTGAGATGCCGTTTTAACAATCAACTCCCATTTTCACCTTCGCCAGTACATGCCCAATATTCTGCATTTATTTTGTTCCCCAATTTTATTAATTCATAATAATAATCTGTGATAAATACAAGATTCTGCAGCATAGTGTGGTCAAATTGATGTGCAGTTGTTCATAGGAGATATCAGCACCCAACATGGAAATATGAGGAATTGCTTCTTTTATCAAGATGTTTTAGATTAATTTTGTGATTTAAAATGTCCAAATGATAAAACCAAATATATATATATTCACAGGTCATAGACTATAACTCTATAGCAGATACAAGCACAGTCAGTCTTTGTACAGTTTTTGTAAAATGAACTGGATTTCAAAAACGGTGTCCACGTGACTTCCTTTGTATCGAGGGATCACACTAAGTAAAAAGTGCCAAGTCTCCTTAAGAGTCCATATATACACAGTCACAGGGAGGACATATGCGCCCATGAGCTCTCACAATGTCTATAATATGTATTTGGGTCAATGATGAAAACAGGCAAATTTTAAAATGTAGTTTTTATTGAACTTTTTCAAATATTTCCAATGTCAGGTGCGTAAATTTACTTAAATCCTAATTATTAACCACGAGTTCTCCAGTGACTAAAGCAAACAACTACTATGCTAATGCACTTCCTGCTTCTTGGTCAATAAAACACTTCATAATTAGATACACACAGGAAGCAGCCTGTATATTTTGACCTAAAAGGGCGTTTATGCTCCATTTTCTAATCTACTACTACTAACACAACTTTTGATTTCATTCACACGTTTTACACACTCCTGGATATTTAAGCCGAGTTCTTCTCTCAAACAGAAAACACTTTTCTGTGGTGGCAATACAGGAAGTGCTCCACTGTGTTTATAAACTCCACACATCTTCACATGAATCATTTGGATTATTTTAGCTCTGGAATTGCTGATCTCTCTTGAATTGAGGGTCATAGGCAGCTGGTTGAATTGAGCTGTTTTGAATTTAAATTGAAGACTAAATAACATCACAAGGTGGAACAGAGCATTTTGAGGTTTGGACATGTAGTCAGACTTAACAATAAAGGATAACTCAAACATGCGTGACTGAAACAAAAACCGAGGTATGTTTTTGAGGAGGTAACACACCTTTTATATCATTTTTCGGAAAATCTATGGGAAAAATAAATGGGAAATTCCTTCTGCAAGTATGAATGCACGACTGGGCGGTCACGGTGAAGCTCCATTAAGTGCTTATCCTTAACCTTTCAGCTTCAAACCGGTAAACAATACGTGTGATTGTAGTGAGAGCGAGATGGTTCTGGCTGTACCTGATAGTCCGGGTGACAGCTCCGTATTGATCAGTTTTACATGGTGTGTCACAGGGAAAAATGGGATGCCAGAAGAGTGGAGAGCTTTCCACCAGGGAGGAGATTGAATATAAATTCCTAAATTGCCTTGTGTGCTTTTCACTGGGTTTCTGTCACTCACACGGCGCCGCAGGTTCAGTGGATCGAGAGGCATTTTTTACAATAGAAAGAAAAGGAAGTGTAGGCTGTTTTCACTTTGATGAATTTCAGAACATGGTGGCATTGTTGTTGCTATAGGTTAGACACGAATTTGACCAAAAATAGCCAGTTGTATTTTCTAGGGTTGTAAAAGGTCCTACATTATGCTAAATTGACTCTTGTGAGCTTGAAGTCATGGTAGATTGATGATTTGTACTGTGGGAATTATTTTCTTTTATTTTTTACTCTATGTAATCTGTGGGAATTATTTTCTTTTATATACTCTATGTAATCTCTGTGTATTGATAATGTTAAAAGGGGGAAAGTTCATTTCAGGTGATCTGCTTTAACTTCACGGATGGGTCGTGCTGGGAAACAGGGGTTTGTCTGTATCTCAGCGGACGCACCTGCAAAAGAAATGTGGGGGAGTGGGTTTAACACAAAAGAGGGTCCTTGGTAAATCGTACTTTGTAATATTAACGTCTTTAGGCTAAATGTACTCCTGCCAGCACATAGACTATAGACAATGCTAAAAAACAAATTACGCAGTGATATGATATTTTGCCAGAGGGGACAGTATAAAAGTACCACATTATATTTGTAGCACAGAGACATGTTTGAGACATGTTAGAGACATGTTGGAGGAGTCCACTGTACGCTGACCTATATTTGACTGAGAAAATTAAAGGAACCATATATGAAATTGCACCCAGTCTCCTGAACTCGTTCTTTGGTCTCGTCCAGAAAGCTGACAGTTTTTTGGTGACCGCCGACGTGGTTTCAACTGCCAACACGAAACAACTGGAGGCCACAGATCAATCAACCGTCTCTCCGCAAAGCTCCCGAGAGGACATCGCAAACAAGTGCACTTCAGAAAAAAACGTATGACAGAGGCCTTTTGCTTTAGAATATCTGTCGATTGGTTCAATGTTAAATTAATGCGAGGTGCTTTTGGGACTTTGTGCAAAATGTATTGAGTAAAATGAAATTGTATATTGTAGGTTTTTTATATATGCGTTATGCTTAAGCAAAGAAAAAGCAGGTTTCATGTAGATATTTGCAGTATGCTTCACGCAGATGTTCCCACAGTCCTCAGAAAGACATGGAGTAATTTAGTTTCATTCAGTAACTGTTATTAGGCCCTATCCACACTAGTTTGGATTTGAGTCTATTTTGTTGTGGATGCAGTGTTCGTTCACACTGCCTGAAGCTCCCACGAATTCATAAGAGCACAGACCTGACCCGGCACCGTGTAGACGCCAGAAAACATTGATATGCTGACATAGGAGGTCTACTTACCTTCTTATTGGACCTCGTCTTCCTTGCGACTTCCTGATTCTCTGGGTTTGTGGCATCGGTCATGTGACGCTGTGGCAGAACCTAGTTTAAACAATAGACAAACAGGAAACAGTGTAGCTGAACTACTTGCTCGTCAGCCATGGCACAACTGAGCCTCGTCGTTGGTCAAAAGCTCAAAATGTTCTGTTCCACCTTGTGATGTCATAAAGTGGCAGTTTTCAAGTGAACAGCTCCTTTTACCTTTAGTTCAGTAGAGATTGGCAATTCCATGTCTGAAATTATCCAAATGATACTTGTGTATGGAAGGTGTATGCAGTTTAAAAACACAGTGGAGCACTTCCTGTATTACCACATGACATCACAATGTGTTTTCTATGAGAGGAGAATATGCAGTTTAAAAACACAGTGGAGCACTTCCTGTATTACATCACAACATCACAATGTGTTTTCTATTTGAGAGGAGAACTGTGGGGCAGGGTTTGTGTGTTAAACATGTGTGAATGAAACAAAACACAACTCCAGGTCAGTTTGTGATGAGGAAATGGCTTTAGAACAGAGATCAGAAGCCAGCGTGATATGAGCCCTTTAAAACAAATCAAACTAAAACTACAGAAACTAGATACAGCTTGTGGTATTGAGCAGACAATTTCATATATATGCTATATTGCCAAAAGTCTTTACTCACCCATCCAAATAATCCAAATCCAGTGTTCCGCTCACTTCCATGGCCTCAGGTGTATAAAATCCAGCACCTCAGCCGACTGCAGGCTGCTTCTACAAACATTTGTGCACTGCAAAGTGTTCTCTGGAGTGATGAATCACACTTCTCCATCTGGCAATCCGATTTCCTCCTTTTTTGATGGAAAAGAAAATACAAACCCAGGGGTCCAGGAGACACCATGTCGCCCCACTAGGAAAGACATTGAAGGCGTAGATGAGAGAGTTTGGTGAGGATGAACTTGACCTCTGACCTCTGATTAGAGCAACCACCATTGTGTGACCTCACAGATGTGCTTCTGAGGAGTGCTCTAAATTCCCATAAACACACTCCTAGACCTTGTGGAGAGCCTTCCCAGAACAACTGAGGCCGTTATAGCTGCAAAGGTGGAACAATGTCATATTAAACCCTCTGCAATACGAATGGGATGTCACTGAAGATCACATGCGAGGGGAGACAATACTTTTGACAAAATAATGTATCATATATCTGTATTTGAGCAAGACCATAGACTGTATATATAAACTGACATACAGCTAAACCGCAAGCTACTACATTCCAAACAGGAAGTGAGCATTATGCAATTAAAATAATGCCATACATATTTTGTGCTTGTAAAAACAGTCTCACATGTGAAATAAAGTTTTGCAGCTGTACAGATCTGTCCAAATCTGTGCTTGTGCTAAAACATTTTCTCCCTGTATCAATATGTTGTATGTGTAGAGTAGTTGTGCATATCTGTATTAATATCCACATTAACTGTTCTGAATTAAGTAGTTGAGAATCAAAATATTCTTCTTCGAGCTTACAAGGAAATGATAATTCCAGATTGAGGTTTATATGGAAAACATGTTAAATCGCCTTTATTTTATTCAGCGTCTGGGGTGGGGAAGGGTTCTGATTGGACAGCAGGGGGCGCACCAACATATTTACATCTACTGAAGAAAAATCACTTCTACTGCTACCAGCTTTTACATCATCTCCGTTTATCGTTACTCCACGGACACAAACGCCATCCAAACTTTTTCCGCAGTGGTTCCAATGATAATTTTGCAGCAGCTGGAGAATTCTATCCTCACGCTTTACGTCTGTGAGCTGAGGAGGAGAAGGGAAGAGCGCCGGAGAAGGAGGAAGAAGACAAACTGAGTGGACGGCCGCTCTACCTCAGCCAGAAAACAAACTGAGTGGACGGCCGGAATAAATTTTTATTCAGAATTAAACTTTTTTTTTAAATTCTGAATTAAAGCTCTCATGTAAATGTGGCAAATAAAATATCCAAAGGGTAAATTTACAGATTTTTATTATTGATTAAACCCAAAAACTCACTGTATTACAACAAAAATCTGTATTTTAACAACACTTATTCAGCTTCCGCACACTTTGTCTTCTTTAAAGAACATTTAACACTGTTTCAGAGTTAACAAAGTCCATTTTAACTGCCTCTAATCCTCGTCTGTGCCTCAGTGAACCATGATATTAAAATAAGAAACCAAAACTACATTTATTTTTTGTATTTTTTTAACGAAATGAAGTTGAACCAGATCATTTATTATAGTGACATTTATTATCCCACTGCATTAACGCAACCGCACTGCAGCTTATGGAGAGTAAGTACAGGCCTGCGGACGATGGGAGGGCATCCGACACACAGGGACACACAGGGATACAGAGGATTTGGGATTTCGCAGGCTGTTGCTGATTTTAAGTTGCCGGTAACTTGGAAACACAACCCCTGAGTAAACAAACGGTCAGTCCAAGTAGAAAATTTGATTGCCAAAAATTTTAACAAGCAAAATGTGTGGTGGTTTTGGCTGGGGATTTCTCACACCGGAGCCGAGTCCCAGTAGGAGCGTTCTGCCTGTTTCTCACACGCAGTGGACTCATTAGCATGTTGAACTTTTCTCATCATTAATCGCAAATGAGCTGAAAATCAAAGAGGAGTCTGCCGTGATTAGCCTTTCATATTCGGAGTAGTCTGAGACCCGGTTTAACCAAGGTTTTTTTCTTCTTCTTTTTTTTTAATCACTAAATCTCACTTTGTTCATCTGAAAGAACATTACCTCGTGTGACTCTTGGAGGACCTCAGCAGCACAGACGCTTTTTTTCTTATCGGCGTCTCTGCTCTGTTCATTAAGATAGCACACACTTTTGTCTATCTGCTGTCATATCTCTAAACACAGTGCATTCGAGTATATTTATTCTAATTGGACAGCATGTTAGCTCGGCCAACCACAGATTTTTTTTAAAAGACTTTATGATGTATTTTTGCTAAAGTGTCAGTTTCATAATGCCTTCAAAAGATCATAATGCAAGTAGAAAATAAATGACAGCAAAGTTAATGAAGGGTGTTATGCCAAAAAAAAAAGATTTTGTTCTATTTCCATTATTTAAACTAAGGCCCGAGAGGTTTTGCTTTTACATGCATTTCTCTTTGCTATTTGGGATTATTGGAAGCTATTTAAAGCAGCGGTCCCCAACCCCCGGGTCATTTGGTACCGGGCCGCACAGAAAGAATAAATAACTTACATTACTTCCGTTTTATCTATTTCGTAATCTGAAAGATATTTTATTTTGAAAAACGACCCGATTCTCTGTTACATCCGTCTATGTCACTCTTGACGCTGGTCCAGGCTCTTCTCAGTCACCGCTAAAATAAAACCCAGGAGCAGCAAAATGAGTAAAAAACAAACGTCTTTGGAAAGTTTCTTTGCAAAGGGGAAAAGGCCAAGCCAGGAGACAGAAGAGGAGCCTACGACTTCCACGAAATAGAAAGTTACATTTAATAGACAATATCAGGAGTCCTACTTAAAATACGGATTTATCTCAACAGGAGATTCCCACTGCACCGAGCTGCTCTGCATAATATGCGGCGAGCGGCTCTCGAATGAGGCAATGAAGCCCTCAAAACTGCTTCACCACTTGGAATGCAGCTCATATCATATTATTTTGTTGTATTTATCTGCCATAAATGAAATAGCAATGTGCTCACATTTATAAGAACTCGTTTTACAATAAAATAAAATAACATGTACCTGTATGAAACAAAATATGTACTGGTCAGGATACGACGGCTCAACACGGAGAAGCATTCTACGAGGATACAACTTATTTGTGACACAAATAAGTTGTATCATTAGGTAGTGATCATACAGTGAAGAACCAACAGAAATACACAATTTATACCGACAAAGCTAAAATCAGTGACCCACCTCGTGTCCTCATGAAATGGCAACGTGCTCACGCCGCCAGGGGCACTCATCACTACCAGTGATCACAAGAGGGCGCTACCCAACAAAATGTATGAGTCTAATAAAAGTAATGGCAAGTGGAACTGGACAATATATAACCTCCGTTACACGTGGGGCAAAAAAGGTTGGGGATTTAAAGCAAAAACTAAGCATCATATTTTGATATTGTGAACTTGAACACAAAGGTTTTGTTTTTGTTTTCACCAAAAATGTTAATTTTGTCCTCTTATGTACTCTTAACTTCTTGGGGTCTTTTTAAAGACAATACAGTAACATGTATTGACCTTGTTGACATGTTTCCGCTGCTGTTGCTGCATCCTCAGAACTGTCACCAGTGTTGGTGGTGATGTGTCGTATATCAGATGTTGTTACTTCCTGTAAAACTGATAAAATCCCACAAGAACAAAAATGAAAAAAACATCATCTATGAAATCCAATGTAAATCATGCAAAAATCATACATAGGGGAAATGCGCGTCGATTTTTTGTGTGCAATTTTCGTATTTTTTTTCCAGTGTATGAACGTGCAATGTGTTCTGTGTCCTGATTGGCTAAGGGGCTGTAGACACTGTCCTGTGTCCTGTACAGTACAGAACGTGTTCAGACAAATTCACAGAAATGTTCCATTGGTTGAAGTGGGAGCTATATATTTGCAAATTTTCTCCCTGACAAAACCCACAATGTCGATGAAATGTTCTGCACCAATAAAGGCTCCTACACTCGCACCCAAACGGCAGAAGAAGATGTGAACCATCACACAAAAAGTTGGAGAAGAAAGAACTTACACGGCTGTAGGCACCATTACATAATAAATGAATCTTCAGTCTGTTAAACAAGTT
>JACN01043522.1:0-10957 GCA_000787155.1 Scartelaos histophorus | reverse complement strand
AAAAAAATATGATTAAGCAGAGCAGCTCACATTTTTGGAATGAATGGAAATCATTATTTTTTATTCATTTGAGTGTTCGGGTTTACAGTGTACAAATAACAACCAATATAAAAATAATAATTTATACATAACTATACTGGACAAAGATACAATTAGAGATATTTTTAAATAAAAGAACCAGTGATTTCCAATCATCACTAATATGCGGGTGGTGTTTCCCATTAAAGGTTTTGAACCTGATTTTAATTATTGATGCTTTGCAGTGACTTTGCGTTGGGGGGGTTCTATATGGATGTATATGGCGGAATGTTCAGCAGTATTATAATAACAATGGTGACACAGTGCACACATTAGGAAACACTGACAAAGAAGGTTTTAAATTGTCTGAAACTCTAGAAAACAACACATTTTCAGGAGCCTGTGATCAGTATAAGTGACTGTAATGTTGTTTGACTTGGTTTAACGCCACAGATCAGCTCATGTGTTGTAGATGCAGATCAGTCCGTCCGGGTTCTTTTCTGGTCAGATTGTGTTAAAACAGAGATCTGATTAAAGTCTAACTTGAGCGACAGAGCTTCAGACAGAGCAGTGCCTCTGTTAGCATCACACCGCCTGGGAATGTTGATGACATGAGCAGCAAAGTAACATAAAAGCTCATTGTGCGTAAAAACTGTCAAATAAAAGCTAAATGGACACTGTTTTATGCATTTTAACAGAAAAGATTACAGTGGCCATGATCTAATATTCCCCCATATTCTAATCGTTTGGCCTTAATGATGCTACTATCTCTTCAGAGTGTGTCTACTGCCCCCTGTGGCCTAACGCTGCCTCTGCATGTGTGTCTGCTCAGAGTCTCTGCAGGTGAAGCTGGGGGAGTTCCTGCCCAGAGTCCTGGACTGTTCAGCGGAGACGGTGGTGCTCAAAGACCCCCCAAAGATCCAGGTGCACGCCGCCCACGACCTGTGCAGCCGGCTGGCCGCGCTCATGGAGTCCATCCACAGCACCTCGGCGGTCCGGGTCAACTGAAAGTGAAAGTGAAAGTGAAAGTGATTGGTCGATGTCACGGTGGTTTTTTCAGATTCAAGAACACGCTGGTGCCTCTGACGCTCGGACGGCGTTAGGAGCTGTTCACATTGTACTTTGCCATGAAATATGTAAAAGATAAATTCACAAATGTTAAGCCTGATTATTTATATTATTTACTAAACCCTATAACTCATCGTATTACAACAAAAATCTGCGTTTTAACAGTTTTCATTTTGCGCTCCATCCGTGTATGTCTATGGTGGAAACAAACGCAACCTGAGGAAAAAATACAACATTAATTCATCAACGCGAAAGAGATGAGAGTGGCTAACGGAAAAAACGGTTGGCTAATGCTAGCTAGCTCGTGACGGCAACGCGGTTGGAGAGGAACTTGTTTAACCGCACGAATCGGCTCACCTGTCGTAGTTCCAGCGAAGTCAGTTCTTTATAATCAGATTGTGATAAAACACGTGTGAAATGAAAGTCTAACTTGAGTAACAGCGCTTTAGACGTAGCAGTGCCTCTAGTTAGCGTCACTCCCCTCCCCACAACAGCTGCAAAGTATCAATATGTAACTGAGTATAATAATATATATAATAAGAGCGATTTGAGACTGAGCTGGTCAATGCTACTGAATTTGTGTAAAAAAAGTAACCAGTACTCTGAGTATTTTTTCTATGTATACTTTTACTGCAGTACAAATTATGGCAGCAGTACTAAATGTTCAGTACTTTTTCCACCACTGCTTATCAAAGTTTATCTAAACCCACTGCTGGATGTGTGCAATGTTAAAGTCCGACGAATGGACTGTCCAAGAGTGCAATACTTCTCTAAACGTCGATCTGCAGTAACTTTGACGTCGGCTTCTCCTGAGCTTTTATATTTGATGTTTTATTTCCTTTTTAAATATACCGTTTATTTTGCACAGCAGACGCACCGTGGAGATTTTATTTTTGCACTGAAGAGTTTTTTTCTGTGGTTACATAAAGCACAAGTCAAAAGTTCACGGTGCCATATCCCGTCATAGGAAATGTCGTTCATTGGTACTAGGGCTTGGATTTATAAAAGGATTCTGATAAAAGTTTGCATTTTTATAAGAGTCACATTTCAGAACAAGATCTAAACTGGCTTAGGCTTTGTGTTTTGTAAACGTCGCCACACACTACAGGAGAATTTGCCTGAATTTGGCTGCGATTTGCTTCTCCCCGTGTTCGAGGAGGCTTCCACAGAAATGATCCTCCGCACATATTGACATCCAGTCCACAAAATTAGTTTGAGGCGTTTGAGGCGTTCTTTGGAAGTAAAAAGGCGTAAAAAGTTCCTCACGTGATATCCACACAGCGCACAGATCGAGGTGAAGCTGCAGATTAGCGATAGTGACCCTACTTCCTGTGGACTTTATCTCCAGTCTTTTATGCTTTCAAAATAATGTATCTTAAGTATTTCACCAAGTGTTGGGTCGTTATCGCTGTTAACGTGCTGCGATAATGTGGGACTGTTATCAGGCGACATAAAAAATATCTCCGTTAATCTATTCTCAAAGTTGGGCGGGAGCTGGGTCTATATTAAGTGAACTATGACGACTTTCACCTTTAGCGCGGATGTACCTCGCCGAATCGCACTGTAGGGGGCGACGAGTTTTTGAACCTGTAGCTCCTGTGAAATACACAACAAACTCCACACGCCAACATGGTGCAGCTACAAAGCCCCGGGTTTGCTTCAGGGAAAATTCATTTTTAAAAAGCTTCACGATGGAGACGTCGACAAGTCTAATACAGTTTGCACTTTATGCAATGTGGAGTTAGTTTACTGTCAAGTAGCACCTAAACACAAAGCATCACTAAACGAACGCTGATGCGGGTCAAGCACTGAAACGCCGGGAAGAGTCGCCTCAAACTACTTTGTTTGAGTGAAACCAGGAGCAGCTCTATCAGACAAGAGAACTAATGCTGCTCGTCTCTGGACCTGCTGCACTGATCCTCGTCATCTTGGTCTTAAAATGTTCTTATTAACCCGCGACACATGATCCTGAACTTTTTTTTCCACTATTTTTCCTCTTCATAACATAGATCCTGGCTCCAGATTCACTCCTGTAACCGTGAAGCATCAGAGCTTCATCTGACGCTGAACACTGTGGTGACGTCACACTCACTTAGTCCAGTTTTTTATACAGTCTATGCGGCCAACCCACCAGCGTTAATTTAGATTAATCTAGATTAATTTTAAAATGGTGGTGAGATTAAGCTAGATTAAAACAATTAATCTATGCCCACCATTAATTTCGCCACATTTCAAAAATAAGAACACAGTTTTGACTTGGGTCTAAACTAGAAATGCAGCACTTCACAACTTTATATCCTGTGGTCCGCAGACATATCCCAATCCCACCTTTGCGATCAGAGATTTGAAGCCTCATAAGATTCTCCTTCTGTTAAAATCGTTTAAAAATCCTGCAGTGTGTGGCGGCCTTAAAAGAAATCATGGTACTTGAAGAGGGGGTATTATGCAAAATAGACTTTTCAGAGATTTGTGATAACATTCCCTCATCAATAACATCCCGGAAGAGGTTTTAAATGTCGTCCATGCACGTTTGAGTAATCTAGTGATCTCACCAGGCCCTATTCAACCCATTTTAACAGTTAGAAGTACGATTCTGTTCAATCTTCAGCCCACAAACCTGCGTCATCTCGACAAAAAAATGATTGCGGTGATTGTGTTGTGATAGCGCTCTGAAGGGGCAGTGTCTTAGCACGCAGAGTAAAGGGAGGGAACACTCAGAGCATCAAAAACGAAGGTGAAACTTCTAAAACAATACGTTGTTTTCGGCAAATATAGCATTTTTCGAACAATAAAAGGTTGCGTCGTGCTGTAAATGTCTTAGCAGTTAATACCTCCTCTTTAAAAATGGCAAACTTTTGTGATTTTTCGTCCATTCAAATTGCTAATCTTGCAGGCCTAGTCACCGCAGGCCATTTCCTTTACAGTAGAATGTATTCTCGGTCACGCAAACACTAAAAATGAGTAGAAAAATGCCTGATATCTGAACGATGCAGAATGTTACTTTACTGGAAGAGTTGGTGAACAGTGTTACTTTAAGTTATGTACTATACACTGTCTAATAACAATCTGAATATGTTTTATATGACTTTTTAATATGCTTTCTGTCTGTGGGACTACTGCTATATTTACTCCGTGTATTTGTTGTTGAGATAATACGACTTACATCAGTATTATTAAGATGAAATGATGTACATAAGTGCCACTCTGCTTTGTAGTTAAGTGCCTGTCCCAATAAAAATCCTCCTCTTAATTCTGTTTCGTTTCTGGAAAGTTTTTTTACTCTTTTAAATGTGCATTGTGCGACTTTTCTAGCTCTTATTTCTATGGATATGCCGTTGCTTTGTCTAAAATGTTCCACAGTGTAACATTAAACAGCTTTACCTCACGTTTATTTAATTACAATTGGTTTTAGAGCTTAAAAATATCTAGAAAAACCCTCATTCTGACTGTAAGCGGGGTCGCCTCTCCGCAGATCGGACCTGTAACTGCTCCCTAATGATAGGAAGGTTTAAAGCCGCACTGTGAAACATTCCAGACAAAGCAATAACATCACCATGGAGAAAAGCATTTGAAAGAGCCCATATTACGCTACTGTTTCCTAACAAACCTCGAGTTTTGTTTCGTTTCATTCACTTCGCACACGTTTAACACCTCATGACATCACAAGGTTAGAGTGACCAGGCAAAAAAAAACTAACAAAACTGAGGCACCCTGGTTTGTGGTGGGTGGTATCATAAAATTGTGAGAAAATTGTTCCGTACTCGGCCCATTCAAGACGAATATGTGAGTCAGTATAATCAGATTTCTTTGTCTTTTGGTCATTTTTAAGCAGCTTTTCTGTATTTTACCCAACCAAATGACAGCTAATGCCTCTTTTCACTGTTATTAGGCATCAGAATGGTGAAAAATAGAGACCTGGGACATTTCTTGTATAAAACAGGGTTACAAATAACTCGTTTTGGATAAATCTGCTGAGACAGGAGACACAGGGCTCAAAACTGGGTACACTGGGTAAAACTGGAACAGAGAATTTTCAGCTTGAGAGATGCAGACATGATAATAATCAAGGTTTACTCAATATATCTGGTTATTATTCATCTTTTTTCAGATTAATTATACTTACTAGTTCTGAGGCTGCTTAATTCTGGTCTAGAGGTCGTTTATTTTAAGAAAATTTGTCAAGTAAAATTATCTTGCCGCGTGGACAAATTATTTCACAAATTTTATATAATTTTTTGATAGATTTAAGTGTTTATATCTCAAATTTTGGCCAAGTTTTTTTTTATATTTTTTTTTTTAACCACATTCTAACCTTTGCGTAATCTAGGACATTTCATCTGTAGTCTCAGCGATGGAAACCTTTTACTTAGAATTGCACTTTGTTCCTAACCACTTGTTTTGTAGAGGTTGTTTTATACTGAAGTTTCCAATCGGAAACCCCCGCTTTTGTTTTTCCGGTCTAGGCTGTGGTTGGCTGGCTCTCTGCAAACCGCAATCAGATCGAGCCAGCGTGTGATTTTAGTCTCATTTACAGCCATGCCTTCAGCAGAACAGGCTCTATCTGACAACCAGACAACACCAGACCAAGCTACAGGTCAGATCTGCGGAGAGGCGACCCCGCTTACAGTCAGAATGTTGTTTTTCTAGGGATTTCTGCGCTGTAAAACCACGCTGCAGACGCTTTCCGGACCATTTTGACGTGGAAAAACATAGAAAAGTGCTTGTAAAAGTACTTATCCGGACTCGGCAATTCTCCTGTGCCAAACCGTAACGCGATCATCAGGTTTGCAGCATTTCTTTTCTGGGATTAATCGCAAGAAATCACGTTGCAAATCAGGCAAGTGCTAGCTAATTGTTTCATTGGAGATGCGTTGGTGACACGGATCAGGCAGGCAGATCAGGAAGCGTGTGCTAACTTTGCTAGCCACATTCAAATACTCATGGTTAAAATGTAAATTAAAGTGAGCTGAGGCCATTGTTTAGTCATGATTGCCTTCAAACTTTACATTTTCATTCTAATTCATTAAATTAAATAGTTGGCCGCTTTGTGTCATGTGAACTTGGTAAGGAATCCTTTGCATGTGGTTCTAAATATACCCGTATGCAAACTGGAGGTATTTTTCATAGGTGGAAATGGCAAAATGATTAAGTTTTTCATTTTTTAAAATCATTTTTAACAGGTTAATTTGCACACATTTGCATATTTTTAAAGGTGCATTGTGCAACTGAGATTTTTAATGACATTTTTCTGTTTTATTTTTGACTTGTAGCTGTACATTTATATAATTATGCCAAATATTTGTTTTGACACGTGTTTTTGCTATATTTTTGCAACTTATTTTTTTATTATTGCTGGGGTTTTTTTTATATTTTACTCTCTCATATTATAATATATTGTGATGTGTGAGCTACTGTGCCAAAAAAAAAATTCCCTTGTCGATCAGTAAAGTTTGTCTAAGTCTAAGGAACTTTTTGGTGGAGGATCCATCAGTGCTTTTCTTTTTCTTTTTTTCATTGCTTTGTCTGGAATGTTTTACAATGTGGCTTTTAAACATTGTGCTTCAAACCAGACCAAGACACAGGTCAGATCTGTGGAGAGGCGACAAAGCTCACAGTCAGAATGCCTGTTTTTCTTGGTATTTCTTGGTCTTTTTCCTCCGTTTCTGTGAGTCATTGGAATAATCTGCCAACAGAGATTGAAATATTTGCACGTCTGGCAAAGAAGTGGCCGATCTCTTTACAAGTTTGTACACATTAAGGACAAACTCGTGTGATCTGAATGTGGAATGTGTGCGTGCAAATGTCGGGTTTTGATACGCAGTGGAAAAGGTTGATGCATGTGGTAGCCTGTCTGGTGTATTTTGTTTTTAAGAATAGTATTTCCACTCTGTAACCCTGAGTAATATCTGTTTTAACTTATTTTTGGTCAATTTATGAATCTACCTGCTCAGGGGCGACAGATGTAAATGTAAATTCATGCTCTAACCTGGCCCCAGCATCTTTCCTATGACTTCTGGCTTGGTTAATGTATTAATGTGCACTGTCCCTGTACAAATAAGACGCGTAACTTACGATAAAACCACTTATAACTGTATAAATGCAAGAAAGATCTGTTTAATACCAATACTGTGGAACATTCCAGAGAGAGCGATGACATATGGTTAGCGGAAGACGGATCTCATACCGAAAAGTTACATAATGCACGTTTAAAGTTCCTATGACAGGTTAGACGACTCGGGTCACTAAAATATAATGAACATAACTGTACAGAAATGTGACTTAGCTGTGTTAATGTCGAAACCTGCACACAGCTAAATAACTTGTAACACCTTTATTTTCTTAAATGAGGGCTAAAAGTGTCAGAAAAATGAGTTCTTTGTGTGTGTGAATTTGACCTGTGTTTTGGTGGACAGAAACATGAAGAAAAACTGGGTTAAAAGTAAAATGTACAGGGGGAAAAAATTGGAAAAGAAATGGCAACGGTATAAAAATACTATGATACTAGATTTTTATTTTTTTTATTTTTTTTGTTTTGTTCATTTTGACGTTTTGTTTTTATTCTATTCTATTTATTCTATTTTCAGATAGTTTTGGGTTTGTAAATAATTGTTCTACAGCTATTCACTATTCTGAATTTGTGAACTAAAATTAAAACTCGATTTTGATACTAAGGAATTCAAATAAAACACTTTTTATTTAGACTTTAGAATGCCATTTTCAACTTCAATGGTTTAGTAATTCTGGAGCACGTCTTTTAACCACATCACACCTGTTTAATCCTCATTGCACCGGCTTCTTGTTGATTTAAAAATGTTATTGTTTGCACTTCATGGACTGGCCCCACCGTCCACCTCAGACCTGATTGTTCCTCCTTTGTGCTCTGAGGTCGGGCTCGGTCATATGGAGCAAAATGTATATCTCGATATATTTAGCTATATCTCGATATACGGTATTTATCTTTATCTGTACAGGAAAAATAACCTCCTAAAACTACTGCAAAAACAAAAACGGACCCATGTTCCAGACCAGCGGTGAGGAGGTTTCCCACAATCCACTGCTCAGATCAAACCCAACGATTCCAAACACTAATGTACAAGTAAAACTGCAGCAGATTCTTCATTTAAATCTTCAGCATAAATAAACTTTACATTATTAAACTTTACAACATGTAAACCATAAAGACACAGAGCCACATCAGCCCGTTTGAGATTAGAATGAGTTTAATTCAGATTTGTCACATTTGTTGATGTTTTACAGAAATGAAACTTAAAACCTCACGACTCATTTGCATAAACTAAAAGAGCTGAAAAAAACCCCACAAAGAGCTGTAAATAGAGGGAAAGGTTCTTGGTGCTTGAAGCTTTGGTCAACACCAGTTGCATTTAGAGACGAGTCGTGTTTCCTCCTGTTGAACGGGGGGAAGAAAAGTGACGAGGGCAGAACAGAGAAGTGAAGCCACCAAATCAAGATTAAATATAAGAATTATATGTCAAAATCCATATCGAGTTTTAAAAATATCTTGATATTTTTGATATAGCGATATATCACCCACCCCTACTCTGAGGTCTGAGGTCCAGCTCCAAATTATCATCCCAAAAACGAGACTCAAAAGCCGGGGTGACCCTGGGGTGACCCTGGGGTGACCCTGGGGTGGTCCTGGGGTGACCCTGGGCCTTTTCTGCGACTGGCCCCACACTCTGGATCCCTCTCCCCCGTCACATTAGGACCTTTCAGTCGGTTCTTGTTAAAAAACCCACTTTTCCTCACTGACTTTTAACTCACCGTGAGAACTGCTCCTCTGGCTGTTTACTGTTTATATTGTGTCCACTCTGTGCAGCACTAGAGACTTTGTGTAATAAAATGTGCTGTACAAATAAAGTTGTACTGGATATTTGCTCTTATACTTGTTCTGATGCAGATCTTTCTAAAACTGTCCAGTTTTCTGTCCTGTGAATGTGACTTTCTGTTGGATTGATGCTCGAGCCTCGTCTGATCAGAAGATGTAGATGTGACTTTTACTACTTTTATTAAATATCAGTCGTGTTTTTCTTGGAGCTGAGTCAGAGCTGTTATGGGAAAGCTTTAAACTGCTTATTATTGTTCCACATTAGATTCATATTTCTGACATGAGCTCCCAGGGGCCTCCAGGGGCCTCCAGGGGCCTTCAGACGACTCCACTTTTCATTACAAAAAATAATAACAACAAAGATGGACTGGACGTTGGCCAGGAAACTTTCATTTTTCAACCAAAGCACAAACAAAGCTGCGACGTGTTTGCACTTTGATTTGAACTGGATCCAAAATGTTTGGTTTATTTAAAGCTGCATTATGTAACTTTTCTGGTTTAGGATCCTTGAAATGCTTTTCTTTATGGAGACGTTATTCCTCAGTGGCCATGTTTAAATTATGCATTTAATTCTGAATTAAATGATTATAAAATGAAATAGATTGTATTTAAATTATTCTCCATCAACTTTACATGGAAATAATAATTCTGAATTAAGGTTTAGATGGAAACAGGTTAAATCGTCTTTATTCCCTGGGGAAGGTTCTGATTGGACAGAGACACAAACGTATTTACGTCGACAGAAGAAAACTCACAATCAGTTTTAATCTGTTTTACTTTTTCTTTCTGCTTTTGCTGTTTTCTGCCTCGGCTCTTTTCATTATCTGTAGTTCTTACAGACACTTATTAGAAATAATTGTTTGGGATCGAGACCAAAGTTTTGCTCCGGGGCCTTTTTACAGAGCGTCATAACGTCGGAAGAACGACCCAATGAACATGAACGACCAGGATTATATTTAACCAGAATAAACGTTTACATGATCACGTAACAAATAAAATCGTCTTTAAAATCAGAATAAACCACCCACTTATAAATCGGAATAAAGTTTAATTCTGAATAATTATTAGGAATTAAGTGTCTTTTTTTTTTTTTAAAGCAGAATAAATTTTTATTCTGAATTAAATTATTTTTAATCGGATTTATGGATTTCTCATGTAATGGGGCAAGTACCTTTCTGTCTTCATGTAGCTTTAAGAGTTTTTCTCTCAACAAAAAAAATCTTTTCCACCTTGTGATGTCACGTTGCAATCCAGGGTCCATTGTGTTTTTAAAACCTAGAATCATCTGGATGATTTCAACCCTGGGATTGTCCATTTCTGCTTAACTAAAGGCAAAAGGAGCGGTTAACTTTAAAACTACCACTAAATGACATCACAAGGTGGAACAGGGCGTGCGCTGACGGCCCAGTGCTGCAGTATTACTCAAACATGTGTGACCGAAACGCGACTCCAATGACGTTTTGATGAGGTAACGACATTGTAACGTGGCTAAAATCTCACGAGAGTCAATTCTACGTCATATGGGACCTTTTAAATATCCTTCCATACTCGATATAAACCAGCGCAGGGACTAAAAATACTTCATTTTCCAGTAAATCTAAAATAACGTATGTGCTCTGCTCTAGTTTCGGTCTCGCGTTGGGCAGCGCTGAGCAAGTAGAAAATAATTTTTGGCCTCATGAGCCGATGAGCTACTGAAACATTACACACCGTCTGTAGTTCATCTCCCAGAACTTCTCATACTCCCAAGGTCCAGTATATGAGAACTGCAAGTATACACAGTATTCTGGGGCTCAGTATTTATCGTGTGTGTATTTTTTTTTTTTTGCACTATTCTGTATTTGTGCTGCATTTTTTATTAAATTAGACCAATTAAAATGCAGTTTATAAAAGGAGAAAAGGAGTTCAGTGAGATCTAGATGAAGAAAACTGGGCCATTTTCACAGATTTTGCAAATGGAGCCCATCGTGGAGAGGTTCTGATATTTTATGTAATAATGTCATTTTCAGGACTGATTATTATTTG
>JACN01083715.1:0-10635 GCA_000787155.1 Scartelaos histophorus | reverse complement strand
TTCAGACATGTTTTTGATGAGGAAACAGCATTTATAACAAACAGAAACTAGCACAAGCACTATGAAGAAGAATGAGAAGAGTTTAATTTAGTTTTTACATTGCTCATTGTTTTCTTTTTAATAGAGAAGTCTATTTTTGTTGTCCTAAATATTGCCGGTGTGCTTTTGAGCATCTCACCATAAGACAAAAGCAGCTCTCATTTTAGTTATGGTTTCAATTAACAAGCTGTTTTCTCGTGGTCTGCTCCGTGTCTCTTCTAATTTCTTTGCTTTTAAAATTCACCACCATCTTGTCTTTGTCACACATTCACCTTGTACTTTCACACAAAATTTAGCACTAACACTGTTCCCTATTTGAGAATTCACCTTTTTCACTTGAAGGTGCGAAAGAGAAGGTGCCACAACCACAAGCGATCACAGTCTGGCAGTCTGGGTATGAACCTGCTTCTCCGGTTCACCCAAATCAATAAGCTTATCTGAAAAAATCCACTTTCCATACTGTCTTCATTCTGTCCCATGTATAGGCTCAGACCTGTCTCTCCGGTGAGCCCGTGGAGCCATCTGTCTTGGGCTCTCTTTGGTGCAGATGGAGCAACATGACAAGGGCACGGCAGCCAATCCATTTCCACCTTGTCATCTGCAGGCGTTTGGACCTGCCACCGCGCTCCTCCATCTCGATTAGAGCTGGCCTGCCACTAATACTTTGCACTGGTACACGATACACTGCAAAAAATATTCAGAATATCTTTTTTTACTCATTTAGATTTGCTTCCTTAGCTGATTTAAAAGTGCACTGTGTAACTTGTCTGTATGGAGCTGTGCCCAGAATGTTCCACTGTACGGCCATAAACGTATGAATCTCAAAGGAGCAAGCCAAATTACAGGTTAGATCTGTGGAAAGGCGATCCCACTCACAGTAAGAAATGTTTTTTTTAATATATATTTTGAGCCATAAATAACATCTGTAGTTGAATAAATGTAAGACAGGTGAGTTTATTACTATACTGTGGACAATATAAACCAAATTTACACAATGCAGTTTTGGTGACATTTGTGTGTATTTTCAGCTTTTTGGTTGGTATCAGCTCTCTCTTCTTTTTATTAAGTTACAAGTGGTTTTATAGCTCAAAATACCTTAAAACATTTTGACTGTGAGTGGGGTTGACTTTCAGTAAATCATGTCTTAAGTTACAAGTCAAAAAAAATCCAAGGCACTCACTGGTTGAAATAAAATGCCTTTATTAATTTACGACATGTCAAAATGGACAACTTTAAAAGTCCCGATGCATTTCAGACTATGGCTTTCCTCAGGGGACAAACAGAATACTGAGTGAACCATGTGAGTTAAATACAAGAAACCACCAACAGGGCGGCTCCACCTGGAAGAGAAGGTGTGAGACTCACCTGTGGACACTACCTGAGACACTCCACAAGAGGGCAGTGTTACAACCATGTGAAGGATATATACAATCTATAAACACTCAAATGTACACAAAAATACAGAAAAAATACATACAACTCAGTATAAAAGTCTGTAATAGACAATATTGTCTATTACATCTATTGTGTTTCTTGTATTTAACTCACATGGTTCACTCAGTATTCTGTTTGTCCCCTGAGGAAAGCCATAGTCTGAAATGCATCGGGACTTTTAAAGTTGTCCATTTTGACATGCCGTAAATTAATAAAGGCATTTTATTTCAACCGGTGAATGCCTTGGATTTTTTGCATCTTTAAACTGACTTCCCTTCCCCAAAGACACCACTGTGTTTTTTCTACTGTGTATTATCCTCTGGAGGTCCAGGAAGCGCTCCTTTTGAAACTTTTGAAATCATGTCTTGTATTTATTTTGTGAATGAGTAAAAGTACAAAGTTCCTCCATAGATATTGAGTTTTGTCTTGAAATAATAAAGAGGAATAAAAACAACACAAAAAAATCCTAGTCCTGCAATTTTTGTAAAACTAATGAAATATCAAAGTAATAATCCTGAATCCAAATGACCTCTTTTGCAGTGTATATGGTGCTGGTAAAATATTGACATGGGGGATTTGAGGAACATGGACAACCAAGATTTGACAATGACAATTATGATTCCCATGAGGTTGGGGGTGAAAGCTGGTGGCAGCCAATCTCTGATCTGGCATTTCTGATAATGGTGCAAATCACCTTTTATAGATTTTATATTTGTTGGGCGTGTATGTACGTGTCAATAGTCTCCGCGTGTGATATGATTGATCGTGTTGTGTTGTTTGGATGCACGACTTGACCTTTGTCATATGGAAGGTTGAGACAGCTGTCAGTTGCTTTTATTTCCTCATTACTTTTTTTTTTTTCATGAAACAGTCATTCAGGTCAGAACTGAGTCGTAGTAATGCTAACAATAACTAGCATCCTAATGGCGCACTTCATGTATCACACAGAATTAAATGCTCCATGCACCATTCTCATTTTGACACTAAGATCTGCTTTTAAAACATATAGGCACAAAACAGATTTACTTATTACCAGGACAAGTAAAATACAACATATTTACATCACCAGTGCTATCACCATGGAAACAAGCATTTGGCAGAAAAGTTTCATAGTTCCTTTAAAAAAAGTGCAGTACAGTAAAGTATTTTGAGCGTGTACAGCCACCTTCCACTGCGATAATTATTTCCATGAAGGTCAGACATGATTTTGAACACTTTTTTCATGTTAGTTATCCCCAATAATCCAGTGAATCGCTAATATTTGCTTAAGTCATTTTGATAAAGCCTATAGAAGCGCACACAGCAGTAGGTCATCCAAATGTTAAGCCTGCCTCTAGAGGGCGTTTGTCCTCACTCCTCCTGTTTGCTCTGCTCTTGATCTGTACACAGCATCACACAGGAGCTCACTGGTTTTCTCTGTTTAAACAAAACTGCACTTTTATTAACAGCGCAAAAATATTCCCTTTGAAATTAACCTTTGTTCATGTAACTTTGAACCATTTATATGTCTTTTAAGAGAGTATAGACGTGTATAAACCAGACACCAGCAGGTGGTAGTGTTAACAATATTAACACTGACACATTCATTATAATCTCCTCACAAACACATAAAAGGCTCCCGGATATGAACAGGCAGTGATTCTGAAGTTTCCTTTTTTTCTTTTTCTTTTATTGGACCAAAAAAAAAAAACACAAAACTCCAATTGAATGGATTCAGGTTATGTTTTTTTCTCATTTGAAGGTGCACTATGTAACTTTTCTGATGGACGGGCAGCCTGCTGCTTGTCTCCATGGAGATGTTATTGCTATCCTAAAATGTTCCACATTTATAGCGTTATACAAGTCAGATCTGTGGGGAGACAACCTGCTTACAGTATGAATGCATGTCTTACAATTTCACATGAATAAATGCAAGATGGATACGTTTTAATCCATGTTAGAAAGTTTGAAAAATCCCTCAGTCGTCCAGGTAGAATCCATGGCAAAAGGAAAATAAATTTGTCGACTGGACAAAGTTATTTGGTTGAAAACATTTCGCAGAACTGAAGAAGCAGCTTCGATGAGCTGTGAAACGTTTTCAACCAAATAACTTTGTCCAGTCGACAAATTTATTTTCCTTTTGCCATGTTAGAATGTTGTTACTGCATCCAAAACATACTCGGAGTTGTTTTGTTTCATCCATACATACACATTTGAGTAACCCTTTATTAGTCTGTCTATGCCTTTAAAGCTCAAAATTCCTTGTTCCACCTTGTGATGTCATGATGTGGTAGTTCTCACGTTAACAGACAAATGATTCACATGAAGGTGTTTGGAGTTTAAAAACACAGCAAAACACTTCCTGTATACCTACATGACAGTTTTGTATGAATTGTATGTAACAGGCTATTCAGCACTTGTTTAAGTATAAGAAAATAAACTACTATTACTACTACTACTACTACTACTACTACAACACAAGTGTTACGACCCAGCTCGGAACAAAATGGCAAAACACACAAAAATACAAACTGGAGGCCTGGCGCCGTAACAACAAGGTGGAAGAGAGAGTTTTCTGTGTGAGAGAAGAACTAAATATGCAGGATTTTGTGTGTTAAAAGTGTGAATAAAACAAAACACAACTCCATGTTTGCGTTGAAAAAACAAAATTAGAACAGAGTAATATGGGCCATCAATAACCAGATGAACAAAGGATTTATTGTAATTGGAATTTATGTCTTTTCATAGGACTTTCTTATACAAATTGAATATAATTTCTTTCATTCCAGTCTTTTCAAAGGCAGGAGGGTGGACATTTTTCTCTGACTAGTAAAAGTAAAGCTGTTAATAAAGATAAAACAAAAATCTAACACGGATCAACACATGCTCTGTAATTGTCTAAGGCCTTTTAAAGCAGCGTTTATCAGCTTTTGTGTCTCTTTGATTATAGAGATGTTCAGCCATGTTACCCTATCATTACCCAACCGCTAATCACACTGGCTAATGATAATTTCACCTCTCCTACTGTAGGTGCTGCATAAAAATGAACTTTATAATGTATCCTCATCCAAAAATATACATGGAATTGTGTTTTGATCAGTCACACATGTTTAACACACAAATCCTGCATATTTAGCCCAAGTTCTTGTCTCAAACTGGAAACAGAAGAAGTTTTCCACTGTGTTTTTAAACTCCGGGCATCTTCACTATAATCATTGGGAGAATTTTTGTCTCAAACTGAAAACAGAGGAAGTTTTCCACTGTGTTTTTAAACTCCATAGATCTTCACTATAATCACAGCCCTAGAATTACCAGTCTCCACATAACAAAAGTTAACTTGAAAACTATCACTATATGACATTACAAATTGGAACGGAGCATCAGAGCAAACTAAACACAACTCCAGGTATGTTTTTGAGGAGGTAACAGCATTATAACAAAATTATTACAAAATGCTCATGCGAGTCAACATGATATAATATAGAGGCTTTGAGGTTTCTTGAAGTGAAGTTAAACTAGTGTATGATTGAGACTACAATAGCTGGAGGATGTTATGACAGTATGATGGCACAAGGGGGTGAAATGACCCATGTTTTAGTACGGTAAAGCAGTTCCACTCTGGTGCTGGTGAGCTGTGGCCCCAGGGAAGACACGGGGCTGCTGCATAAACCAGTTTAAATGTCATATTCAGGTGACTGCTTCTCCTGTAACGTCTCAATACGACGCTGAAGATAGGGAAGGCCATTGGTGCAACGACTGGGGCTTTTCTAACAATGTAAAAAGGTGCACTATATACATTTTTAGGACTATTTCTTGTGTCCAGGAGATGTAATTGCTTTGACCTGAATGTTCCACAGTAGTGATGGGCTTTCAGCTCTTTTATGGTATCCGAATCTTTTGAATCTGTTCCTTTTAAAGAGTCGTCCAAAAGACTGGCTCTTTTAATATGTACAGTGTTGATTTAACAACAAACTAATCACAGAGAGAAATGACCATGGCTAAGATTCAAAGTGAGACTAAAATGCATAAAAATTTGAAAGAAAATTAGAAGGATTTGGTTCTTTCAGGAAATTAGATTCGGTTCCAACAGTTCATACTAAACATTCAAAAGAGCTGATTTTTTCACTAACGTCACATCAGTATTCAACAGTATGACATTAAACTTATCTTATCTACAGAGATAGGCAGCTCACACAGCTATCTCCAAGCAAGTGCTGGACTTCCCCAGAAAAGCAGCACTTTTAAGATGTAAGATGCTAATAATTCAATAGTCACAGAGAATACAACAGCGGTGCAACGCTGTTATCAAGATGTGAACTTCCCATCATCTAGTCTATGGGTGAAAAGTCATTTGGAACTTTCCTACAAACTAAAACGCACAACTTTTTTCTTCTTCAGTTTCGATTCTTTTTATTAACTACACTAAAACGGCATCCTATGTATATATTAGACACGTAAATATATTGTAAAAGCTGGATCGGTGCATCCCTTTTCACAGCCCAGTCTTGTCTTAAGACTCAGTTTTATTCTGTGGCTTTTAACACCGCATGAGTTGGTCCTCAGTGTCTTTCTTTCTTTCTTTCTTTCTTTCAATTTAATTTTTTTAATTTAATTTAATTTAATTTTATTTTATTATTGTATTTTATGGGTTTTTATTTATTTATTGCTGTCTTATGGCTTTGCTCTTATTTGCTTTTACTAGTTTATTGTTTTAGGACTAATATGTTTTAATCTGTGTTTAATGAGTATTTATTTTATTGTTATATTATTATTGTTGCTTTTAGTCTGTATTTGTGCAGCACTTTGGAAACAGTTGTTTATGAAATGTGCTATAGAAATAAAGTGGATTGGATATAAAAGTGGAAAAAGCACTTCTTCTAACTCATTGTGGTGAATAATTAGGAATGTATGAGGTAAATGGGACTTACTTCAAACCATGTAAACGGTTTTAAGACATAAAAAAATCAGGTTAGGAGTGATTTTACCATAACGTATTGTGTCAAAGTGAATATTTTTCTGCACAACAGCGCTATGAAAGTTTGTGTACACAGGCTCAGTGGGAGACGTGAGGGGAGATGTGTCCACAGCCCCATGCAGAGGCAGACATTTAGAGGGCAAAAAATGATTATTCTGAGTAGTATTAATCAAAAGAATCAAAGAAATAGCTGGGATAGGTTACCCCTGTTGTCTCATGACAGGGCCCTGCTGCTGACTTGTAAATTAAAGGATAATATAATTCGCCTATAGGCCCCGGGTATGACTGTTCCCAATGGAGGTGTTAATATGAGATGATTGCAGCGGTCAAGGCCGTAGCTCTGCAGTATGAGTCTGGGTGATTGTCTTAATGACCATGGATGACCTCATTATCCTTGGCCCTCTGACCAGATTCCTCCCCTCCTCATTTATCTCACTGTGTTGGGCTCTTAGGGCTGTAGCGTGGCCCATATATGAAGCTCAGCAGACTGGAGAGCTGCTGTAATGAACGATCATGTTAGTACACAATGTTAATGAGGATATGAAGTATGCGGGATCTGTAATAAGTAAAGGGCAAATACGCAGTCCAAGTCAATTATATTTTTAAAGGGTTCATACGACCACACGATATTCTGAGCCACGTTATAATGTTGTTTCCTCGTTAAACTCGTGCCTGGAGTCGTGTTTCGCTTCCTTCACCCATATTTCATACACAAACTCTGCGTATTTAGGCTTGTAAGGAGTTCTTGTGTCAGTGGTAATACAGGACATACGCCTTTACTAGGATCATTCAAACAAATTCAGAGCTGGAATTGCTTATCTCTGGTTAAATCAGGGGTGTCAAACTCATTTGGTCCGGGGGCCATATCCAACCTACTTCGATCCCAAAGGGGCCGGATCAGAAAACTTGTGGCATATATTCCTCAAAAATAGCAATAAGTACAAATATTTGTACAGAAAACTGCAAATCTATTAATAGATTTTGATTAATCAGTTAATTAAATTATAACTTTTTATGATTTTAGAGCAAATTGTTCCAGATTTTCCAAAAAGATTCATTGTGTTGTTTTATTAGTTAGACTAATAAAAAGTGTATTTTGTCTTGTAGGAACATTGCTGATTATGTTACTGTGTCATGAGAGACAGTTAAAGGATTCAAGACAACAACAAAATGCTGCTTAAAGCTATAGGTCTACATCAGTTTTTCGCTTCCTGGACATTTTGGGATCATTATTTATTTCTCAATTCCACTCCTTAGCATTAATGTGGAAACACTGCCGCGGGTATCATAGTTGACAGGCATTGTGGGAAATGTAGTTTTTGGTCAAAGCTTTTGACCTATTCATTTTTAGACACTCAGACCTTTTAAGCTTTCGCGGGCCATAAAATGACGTGGCGGACCACATTTGGCCCGCGGGCCTTGAGTTTGACACATGTGGGTTAAATAAAGGTAAAGTGCAGCTGTTAACTTCAGAACTACCACGACATGACATCACATTTTGAGCTTTGGAGATGTGTGAATGAAACAAAACACAACTCTGCATCTGTTTTTGAGGAGGAAGCAACATTCTTACATGGCTTAAAGCTCATAAGAGAAAATTTTGTGTAATATAGACCCTTTATGATCGCTAATATGCACATTTTTTTGGGATATTCTTTCCCCAAGATATACCTAAAACTTCAACTTCAGCTTTGGTAGCATATTGGCTCGGATACAGAAAAAAAAATGCTGCGTCAGATATCGGCTTCCAATTATAGTTCAGCTGATATCCTGGTTGGAAATTGATGTACTAAGACTATTTACCGGCCTTGAAAGCTGTAGTACTTAAGGCTATAGTATTGCAAAAATGAAAAGGCCGTATGGGTGCATCCTTATTACCAATGTTCAAAAAGTAAATGAATGGTAATGTATGCAACTTACATAACTAGACAGTATAAAAGGTTATATTATCAGGGAATATTGTTTGGTTTGCTTTGTCAAACTTTCTAATTTCTACTCAGTGATAGTAAGTATTATGATTTCAGTATCGCCACGTCAAAGTCTGTGTCATTGTTCACTTTGCTGTATCAGTTTCTGCCTCCGCCCGTCGCTTTAGCCACACACACTTTTAAAAGCACCATTTCAATCTAAAGTTATGGTGGTTTTGCGGTCTATTTCTTTCCGTTTGCCGTTATTCTCCTGAGTTAGCAGTCAAAAATATCAAAACAATAAGTCCTGACACCACTTGTATTACATAACTACCCAGAGAGTTCCTCACCACATTAAGCAAGTCAAGTTATATCTCCAATACCTTAAAAGTTCTGTTCACTCTCCCTTTATAGATATTTATTTACTAGAAATACAATGGTTTTCTTTCCAAGTCCAATAAGCATTTCATAGTGTAACAGAGATTTGATGTGCTACTTGTTTAAAGTCTTGTAAATGACTGACAGTTTGTGGGAGGCTCAGTCTGCCCCTCTCCTCAGGGAACATGTCCAGGAAGTAATTAAGTGTCAATCTCCACAAAGTACACGCGTTTACTTTCTCCTTTAAAACACCCGATTACTGATTTTATGAACATTTGCATATCCATTGCATTAACACACAAATAGCTAACTTTCTGACTTTAGGATAACATCATAAGTCAGTTGTATGTAAAGTAAAGTGTTAGGATTGACAGTACAGATTGACAGGTCCTGTGGGAACTTGACTTAAATACTTATTTTCATGGTTTGAAAATCGAGTAATGCAGCTTTAATTGTTTGTTTTATTTGTTTTTAAAGACATAAGTGACCAACGCATCACATAATTTGATTAAGCAGAAGTGACCACACTGGAATCCTGTTAGAAAGTTGTTACCTCATCAAAAACATACCCATACATAATTATTGAGCTTATATTAGACTTTCCACAATATATTTTTCTTATCTATGTTATAATGTTATAATTAAAAAAAAATCCTCATTACAAACATACCCGGAGTTGTGTTTCGTTTCTTTCACACAGGCTCGAGTAACCTGCTCTGTTCCACCTTGTGATGTCATGAGGTTCAAGTTAAAAGATATTTTTTCACTTTTTGTTCAGTAGATTCCATTAAATTATGGGGAATTATGGGGCATGGAGTTTAAAAACACAGTGGAGCACTTCCTGTATTACCACACGTCATCACAAGGTGCAAGAAAGTGTTTTCAGTTTGAGAGAAAAACTCAGTGTGTGTCCAAAGTGCTGCACAAATACACTAAAAGAGCAACAATAATAATATAATAATAAAATAAACACTCATTCAACACAGATTAAAAGATATTAGTCCTAAAACAATAAACCAGTAAAAATGAATGAATGAATGAAACAAAACACAACTCCAGGTATGATTGTGATGCGGATTATTATTTTTTTATTCTAACATAGATAAGAAAAATATATTGTGGAAAGTGTAATATAAGCTCAATAATTATGTGCATAGTCTGAGCACAAGTAGGTGAAGCGCAACTGATGTAAAATAATGAGCGCCATTATCAGCCACTTTACCAAGCTCTAAAAAAAAAACTAAATGCCAAGGTGAAGGTATGTTTAATACCTAAAGGTTAACAATAATAGAAAGAATTCACAATGCGTGTTCTTTAAATAAACAAGTGTACATGTCAGTTGTTGCGCTCAATATTCAAATCACTAGAAAAACTTGTATCTATTCATGTTGGTTCCTTTGTAGATCTATGGGAACCTCTCGGCGACCCCTTTACATTGTTGCATTTTAAGTTTAACCTCCAGTTTTCGGGACAGACCTGTCAGAAAATCCTCTTCAAAGTTTGTGTGACGCAAAGTGAACTCTTGTCCCCTCTGCTCTCCTCTCATGGCCTCCCTCTCTCCCTCTCTCTCCTTTCTCCCCTCATCTTTCTATCCTCCCTCTCTCTTCTCTCCCTCTCCGTCTGAAGTACTTCAAACAGTACTTCTCTCGCTCGCCCCGGTGCGTCCCCTCTGTTTAGAAGCACCTCCTGCGTCTTCAGAGCGTCTCACCCAAAACCTGTCAAAAGTGTCTCGATAGAGTTACAATACGCGGCGAGAGGGCTGATGTACTCCTGTGCAAGTACCTCAAAGTACAGTAGCACTACGAAGGAGGAATACAACAATACAAAGTCATTTCCGTGTATTGTAGTATAATGACTACTGTTACTCCATAGATTATCACACTGACTGACTATTTGATGTATTTTATGTATTTATGTATTTAT
>KN499769.1:1748-13402 GCA_000787155.1 Scartelaos histophorus | reverse complement strand
TGGCTCAAATATGAGGCAGGCTTCTTTGTCGGATACAGACTGTGATTTCCTATACCAGGCTGAGGCCTGTGGTGTGAAGGGGTGAAGCTCTCAGTGGGTGTAGTGCTGAGTGGAGACTAACAGCCAGGGAGAAAACTGCAGCTATACCAAGGAGCCTTTTCACTGCCTGCTCTGTAAAACACAACCTCAAGCTTTAAAGATTGCTGTTCTCCATCCAAACCTGTGGATCCTGATCATGGAATACTTGTGTATTTTCTGTTGACAGGTTTATATACACAGTCACCTATTGCCAAATTCACCTCATCATAAAGCTTGACCAGTAAACATGTGCAGAGACGGTTGGGTTGGACAAACTTACTGAAAGAGTGAAACACTCCACTGTCTTTGTGTCTTATCAAGGGCAAGAGTGAGGGGAGCTGAAGGTGTGACCTGTAGAGATCTTGTTATTAGGTAAATAAGCAGTGTTTATAGGCCCTGGTCTGGCCTACTTTTCACCTCTAGCATCACATGCAGTAAAGCTTAGCCGTTGTGTTGTATTTAAGATGCATCAGACAGACTAAAGCATGGATAAGCAGGCATATTGATCTCACAAGGCCAAGCCACATGAGTGCTGACTGCGGTCTAGCCTGGCAATTCCATTTTACTAGTATCTAATACAATGTCCCCAGATCACTGCAGAGCATGAAATGCACCATAAAACAGTTGCATTGTGGAGGCATTTTATGCCTCATAAAAAGCCAAACAGAGAGAACCCCCGCTACACCACAGCAGGGGATGTGACGGTGTTACTAAAAACACTGTGCCCCAATGCTGACAGGGTCAATAAAGATCTACTAAACAGCCATAGATCAATACACAAGGCACTAGTGAAACAGCTCATAACAGCACAGTGTTCATTTGTGGAGAGGGGGAGCTGCTCCTGAAACTGCAGCAGATAAAAAGATATACAACTCAAAGTTCAGAGGAAAACTAAATGTATCCACCCAAACCTGACATGTTATTAGTGTGTCGTCAGCCACATCTGGCCACAACTATGATCACATTTAGCATCCACACAATAGATGTTACATTGTTCTCCTGTCGCTTTGGAGCTCCAGTGGCAGGAGCACATTATCCATGAAACTTCCCTTCATGGTGGATTGCCACTGTCTGATGGAGTGGGGCTGCCAGGTGCCTTCATTACAATGCAACATGCATGTCCACGTTACACATGAGCGCTTTTCTTAATTAGAGTGTGATTCAGTGAGCAGCGCCTGTGTGCTCCATGTGATCTCAATGATTGTGTTAATGTGAGAGGAGTTAGGTCAGAGACACCAGGCCTCACCCAAATACCCCGGTGTTCTGGAGATTTGAGCCAAATGTTCATTTCCTAATTTTCAAGCCATGATCGACCACTATACAAAGAAAACAAATATTTGACAGTCTTTGCACGTGCACACTACGCACACTACGCACACCACACACACCGCGCACACAGCGTACACCGCGCACACAGCGTACACCGCGCACACAAGTGTCACTCTGGTCTGTTGACTTTGTTTGACACATTTTGTTGTTGATTGGCAGGTGCCATTGACAGTGTGCCTACTCCCTGTCTACTTTTGAGTTTATTTATTGATACAATGGAGAGAATATGTTTTTGACAGCTCAACTTCAGCTGACCTGGCCTTTTGACAATTGTATGTGCAGATGTTTTGAGTGATACTGCTAACGTCAGTCTGCATATGAATGTCACTGCATATTAGTGTTATGTCTCAAGCTAAAACACACAGGATTTACTTCTCTTTGATGTTATCCAAACTAAGAGAACAGGATCATGGGTTATATCCACTGAACAAAATGCTCACCAAAGACAACACTACGGTCTGTATATCAAATAGCTTTTTATGTGATCCACATGGTGCCGCTACAAACATATAGACTGACTCCTCTGTATTTGTGCAGGTTGTATTTTTTCCCCTTTTTCCTGTCTTCATAAAATTCTCATGACATTAGAATTTACCTTGAGCCTGGAGCTGTTTCTATTTCCGGAAAGGCCTTTATCAGTTTACGCATGACCACTTCTCTTCTGAGACCAGAGCGTCTTAAAATAATTGTGTTAAATAAATACAGACGGGCACAGGTATGAGTGAAAGACCAACAATGAAATATGTAAAAGGTTTAATATCTAGAGTTAAACCTATAAGAACAGAATCAGATTTGTGGTCATGCTTTTTAATTGTAATGTAGTGCTCAGCAATGAATAGGTTTTTAATCAAGATTGAAGAGTCATGTCAAATTGTCAGTTGATTTTTAAATGGAAAGAGCCAATCCTCTGTGAATAAAAACATTTGGTTTGGAGTTCAGACTTTGAATGATTAAAGTGCGATATTTTTGTGTTCAAGTGCCCACTATTACACTATTTTCTGATCTATCTTAAAATGGTAAAATGGTGTCTCCTCATCATAAACAGACCTGGAGTTTTTTGTTTGTTTGTTTCATTCACTTTGTGACGTCATGTGGTTTTACAGGAAATGCTCCACTGTATTTTTAAACTCCACACACCTTCACTAGAATCATTGGGATGATTTCAGCCCTGAAATTACCAACTTCTACTGAACTAAAGGTAAAAGGCAGCCGCTAACTGATAAACTACCACTTCATGACATCACAAGGTGGAATAGAGCATTTTGAGCTTTGGAGATGTAGATACACTAATAGTAGAGTGTTACTCAAATATGTGTGAATGAAACAAAACAAATCACAGCTTTAGGTTTGTCTTTAAGAAAGAACATTACTATAACATGCCTTAATGCTCTCATATTATTTTTTCCTTAAAAATGAGTCATAACTGAATAAATAGAGAACATTTTTTTTTCAATATAACAAAGTCCACATTTAATTTGTGATTATAACAGATGCTACTGCAAATTTCAATATATATAAATATATATCTCCAATCTGTGCTATACTTACAAAATGTTATATGTGGAAAGTCCATTTTCACACATGGTCTATGCTGTTCCTGAATGCACCACAGCACTAGCTCCCTGCTGAGGCATGGCTGGCTTGTCTCATTCATGCTGAAAAATGACTCCCCCTTTCAGCTGATATGGCTCCCAGACTGTTATGGAAGGATTCAGTCTGCAGCTCACTGGCAGCACTACAAACACTTGACTGTGCATTTTTAAACTAATTCCTCTGACTGATTGTTTTGGCAATAAGCTTTCTGGTTACAATTAGACAGCATGGAAGTTCAGTGCAATTTGATAACCAGTTCTGCAGTCATCTTTCTTGGAGGGTGTAACTTTTCTGTGTTCCATTTTCCAGCAGGGTAAGTAAGCATGCATTAGTTTGCCATTGTTTTGTCTATATTTGGGGAAATTATCACCACTTGATGTATGAGTCATCCCGAGGCCCAAGAGAGGAATCCATATTTGGGGTTTCTAAAAGTGCACAGCCAAGGTTGTGTGTTTTGTTCTGCTGCCGGTGCTGGAGAAATCACAGCCTGAAAAGCTCCGGTATATTTTTTCCTTCACACAGAACCTTCAAGCTTTGGTTTGCTCGATACACCTGTGCTGCAAATGCTGTGCACAAAAAAAAAAAAAAAGTTGTAAGAGGGGCTGTGTGGACCTGTGAAGAAAGTGGACTTCACAGAAAAAAAACAAAATATATTTCAGTCCATACCTTAGAATGGCAGTGAAAGCGTTGAACACAGTATAAATATTACAGTATGTTTAGACTCCCAGATATGTTTGATCCCTGTCCAAGCTCCACCCACAGGCTTATCAAACCCAGTAGTGTATCTGATGTGACAGCTGCTGGAGTGTGTCAGTCGCTCCAATTCACCTGAGAGTCGAGGAGTGATGAGGTCATCAGTGGTCACGCTGAGACACAGCAGGGTGAGCCAGTACATGTTAGTCCTGTGCAGAGTAGTACCAGGAAACAGTATCAGTGGGACTGATTACAGGCCTCCACCAGCACACTCCAGGGAGCATCTTTTATCAGAGCTGGACACGAGCAGTACACAGCCCAGGAGGACACATGTCACATGCACTTACTGAGCATTCTGCAGACCTGCACTACCATTTCATTGCTACTTCAAATAAATATGATTGATATTTAAATGAAAATAGTACAACATTGTGCAGTTGATAGCAAAATACTTGTGAAGTTTGGTTACCTTAATGAAAAGATTTTGCTTGGAGGTTCTATTCAAACACACAAACAAACAAAGACTTTTCTGCATCGATTTAGTCTACAATTTTATTTTATTCTATTTTTATTTTTAATATTTTTGAACAATACAGAGCAAACCTGGAACATGAATTTCCCATTGGGGATAAATAAAGTTTATGTCTATGTCTGTCTGTCTATGTCAAAGGAAATTAATATGAAGCTCTGAAGTAACTAAACTTTGATATTTTTTTGCCTACAGGTTTCTTATTAATAAATGAGGCTTTAAAGATCCTACATTTTAATGCCTGCAATTTTAGGGCTCAAATGATCTGCACAACTTCAGCAAATGCATGGAATGAACCTTTCATGCCACCACTTCATGACGTCACAAGGTGGAATAAACCGTTTTCACCAATGGAGAGGCTGACAGATTAAATATGATGACACATGAATGAAACAAACCAAAAGCCTCCAGTTACGTTTTTTTGATGACGAAACAGCATTCTGACGTGGCTGAAAGCAGAATTTTATAAGACATTTAAGCTATTTCTGACATCCATTGTTGTGTAAGGGTTTTTTTTTGTGTGTGTGTGTTCACTCATATAATTGCACACTGGAGCGAGGAAGCAAGTCAGACAATATTTTCCTAATAAGCCTCTCTATCAGCCAGAGGGAGCTGGCTCTATGGCGGAAGAGACTTTGGGGTTTTATCTAAGAAGCGCATCTAATGACTCTTGGAATTTGGCCTGTAGCATCAAAGCAAATGTACGCCTCCCAATTCAATTTCAAGCACACTAGGCACATTTCATTCAATAATAATACACGTCAATAACCATTTGGACTTGAGCAAAATTGCTGTATGAATTTGTGGGAAGCTTCTATTGTGGTGGAACACATTTGGGTGGGAAAATTCTGCACACTCTTGTTCAAAAATACATGTAACTGTAAAATCAACAGTCTGGGTTTTGTAAGGACTCTTTAACAGTAGATGTAAAGGTAAAGAGCACTTGAACTACAAAATACAGTCAACTAAGCAACCAAGACCAAGTATAGGTATTATAGCTGGAGTGTGGTGGCACATTTAGCAGCTCGTTCAAAGTGGAGAATCAAAGGCCACGGCGCAGCGTGTGAATGAACCGAAAAACAAGTGATGATACAATAAAAGTACAGACACCAGATAGAAAGAAGAGCAGGTGCAGTCAAATTGAAGTGCTTAATTTACAAAACCCCCCACTGTGATAAGAAACGTGTTATTTTTGTAATGTTTGTTATTGGATTGGAAGGAGCCTTGGTGGTGGGTACTGTACTTGTTTGGTAACAGATTATAGGCCTGTGTAAAATGAGGTGTCTCACGAGATTAGTAAAAATTGAGAAAATAAGAAAGTTTATGCAAGCCGAGCAGATTTGTAAATGTATTTGTGGTGGTTTTCAGATTCTAAATGGTCATAATCTCAAATGTTTCAACTTAATCATTTCTGTTGGTGACTAGACTCATGAACTCACTGTATTACAACAGAAAGCATTGGAAAATAATATTATATAATGTTATGTCATCTGAAAAAAATGTGCACAGTAAAATTCAATGTCTGCACTAACAGTTCATTCATGTAATCTCATATAGTGTTATATATAATGTTAGTTAAGCTTTATATTATAGGTGCACTATGTAGCTTTTCTGTTGAAGAGTCACCTGCTTTTTATGGAAAAATAATGTTCAGTACTATTGAATTAAATCTCCATGGAGACGAGCACGTGATAGCACCAGGTCAAGTCACAGTCCATTAGATCTGTAGACACTTGAATATATGGACAAAATGTTTAATGTCATACCGTTTTCTATTCAAGGCAATGCAATAACATCGTCATGGAGATAACCCTGTGCCAAAAGTCCCATAATGCACCTTTAAGTGTTTTGTAAGGTAGGTTTGCCCCAGGGGAGCTCAAAAGCTGTCCAAAATGGAAGCAAACTCATGCTTGGTTTTCATTATGGTTTCATGGCAGTCCAGATAGTGACTTTCTTAATCCCTATCATCAAAATGATCACTTGTTGCAAAATGAACAGACTCCTGGTGGATAAGAGGTCTTAAATCTTGACTAAATTATTTCTGATTACTTCTTACTGACAATTCACCTGACAGTACCTTTTCCATCTCAGTACTAATGACAAGCCTGAACCCCAGACAATCTTATCTGATTAATTAATGTCTTTCCACATTTGAAATGATCAAAATAGGTCTGCATGGCCAAGCTGTTGTTTTTCATGACAGGTTTCCAGTGTTTTTGAAGCACATAAAAACAGCTGTTTGTCAAGTTTCAATTTGACCTTGACATTTCATTATCAATAACAGTTGGATAAAATGAGCATAGGAAACTTTTAAAGCTCAAGTATTTAACTTTTATAAAAGTAAAATTAATTAGTAAATCTGTTTTCAGGAAGTGTATAAAGACCACCACACTTTTTAGCTTAAGTAACTTCATTTTGCTATAGGGTCGTCAAAAGTATAGAAAATCAGACAGTCGTCGATGTTAAACTAGTAGACAGAAATGAACCTTTCCTGAACAGCTTTAGAACGACCTTGAGCTGAATCAGATTGATACGACCACATAGACTAGTGGACATGGACCTGGACAACTGAGGAATTACACTGAGAAGGCCACATGGTAATATGAAAGAAAGCATGATTATTTAATGCTGAAAATCGCTTTCCACTGTTAGAAGAAAGAGTGATTTTTATTATCATCGGGACATCAGAATCTGCAGTGAGTACTGAGTATATTCCTACGTATCAAAATTAAGTTTGAATTTTTAATATTAGTGTAGGATTTTAGTAAAGCAAAGCTTTGCTGGGGCAGAGAAAATTCATGCACATGAGTAAAAGTGTAATTAATGGTCTGTGGGTGTTCAGAACAAGTTAGATGGATTTAAATACATACTCTTGTTTGCAGTTTGAGAAAATCCTTAAGTTAACTAGCTAGTTGAGTAATTGTGAGAAAAAGCCCAGTCAGGTAATGCAGGTCCAATTGGTAAAAACAGATCAAAAGGAACTGAAAACGCACATCAAAATTATAGTTATAGTTGAGGTGCAAATTTAAGGCTGATGTTCAAAAGGTTTTTTTTAAAATTTTTCAATAATGTTTCAGCAATGAAAGCCTTCATCAGATCATTTTTCTTGCTTTGGACCACAATACACAGACCAAACAACATCTAATTTCTTTCAGATTTTTTTCTAATTATGAAAAAAAGTAATTTTAAGTTTATTAGCTGGCACAATTGCAAAATATGAAAGGTAGATTTTTTATTTCACAATGTTTTTTTAGAAAATAACACAACTGCGGATGGGAACCAGTTATCAGAGTAACATATAAGCCCATTAGCAAGCATACTGAAGCCTGTATAGTCTGCCCATCGAGACATTTTCATAATGCAGTATTGCTTGCTACTGTACTTGTAAACCCCCTATATGCTAAATCAAACTATGTACACACAAGAGTTTTAGCAGTTCCCCAAATGAAGCCAACATGGATCAACTCTGATGTTAAGTCAATGTTGAATCAGCAAATTACTTCAATTAAATAAACCATTTCAGTTTCACAGGGCAGCAAAAATGTAAAACACTGACAATAAAATGCTCATGTCAAAGGCTGTGGCTAAATGCCGTCTCCATCAGTGGCCACAGCGCTGGATTTATGAATTAGCCATGACAGGGTTAGACCCTTATTTCCATGACAACTGTTTCTACGGCAGCACTTGGCTCTTCTGTGATTGCACCGGAGTCATTCATCTCAGTGGCATCTGTCAGAACCTGGCTGACCCGCGCCCATACAAAACTTTAATGAGTGATTCTGTAATGTCCATTCGGCAGAGGTCACGTGACGTTTATTGTGGCTATAAGGAGGCGAAGGCCAGGGGAATAAAAGACATGTGCACAGAAGCATTTTGATTTGGAGCCATTGGAAACTGACTTCAGATTTAATATATTTTTTACATTTGAGACTGACATGTAAACATCTGTCAGACTGTAGACTGGACTTAAAGCCTTGAACTCCTTTTTAGTGGACTATTCATGCACAGTGAGTTATACACTGCACCATAATTCCATCTTATATATAAAAGTACAACAGAAGTGTAAGAGACATTACTTAGCTTACACTGAACTTATTTCAGTAGTTAACCTGCATTGTGTTGTCTCATAATTAGCTAAATAAATGTCATTATTTAATCACTGTAAAGTTAGAAAGCTCATTGTTTGTTCTGCTTGTTTTTTCATTCTCACAATTGACCTTTCCGAAGACAAGATTTATAAAATTGCTAAAAGCTGAAAAAAAAAAAAAAAAGCAACATTTTAGTAGTTCTTGTGAGATGCCTGTATATGTGTATACTGCACAAAACACAGAAGTGACAACTCATTTTAAAGTGTGAGACTGGGAGCCGTGACTCATATTTCTGCTTCATTTGGAGCTTTGTGAAAAATATTCCCACATGTCACTGATTTGTTTCTATGGCGGTCAAATCTGAGAGAGAAAAGGAAGTGTGAAGGCGGTCAAGGAGCTGCTGAGAGCTGTGAGACACGCTGTCCCTTTGAGCTTCGGCTAAAAGTCCTTTCTCAACTCTAATTTCCTCTTTTCTACTGTGAGCGGGTTACCTGTGACCGACTGTCCATTTGGGGAAAATCCCCAGCTGGGGGATTGTCAGATAGAGTAGACAAAGCTGTGTTACACAGATCTGTGATGGAGCCTGGTGATTGGTCAGGACTGGGTCTTTGTCCAATAATCCAGACTGCCTCTTCAGTCTGAAATGATCAGCACAAAACTCTGGGTAATACACTTCAGAGCACTGATCTCTTTGTGCTGCAGCCTGACAGTTTATTCTGAACAACAGTTTCAGATATATTTTTTTAGGGTTGTTTGTTTTTGTTGTTTTTTTGTAATTTCTTGGGTCAAGACATCACACACTTGGGAATTAACTACTGGGTGTAATGTGGATGCATGTTTAACAATAAAGTGATGTTGTTAACAGACTTGAAAAGAAAACTATCTGAAAACTTGCCCTCCTCATGTGACCCATGCATCAGTGCTGGTGGGGGGGGCACAGTACCCATAATCCTCCGGGAGCAATTCTCCAGAGTCGTGAAGCTATTACTTTTATTCTGCTTAAAAAGTACACACTCAACTTGAGAACTTGGGTTTGCTATTTGGAAAGGCCAGAAACTAAGGCACAGACATATGACTGTGATGTTGTCTTGGAACAACACCCATTATGGCTAAAGGAACATTTCCATGAAAACAAGCAGGAGGAGGCCAGCTAAGAATCTGTTTTATAGAGATGCAAGCTCGCTCAGAGTAGCAGTGCATATTTTCAGTCATTTTCAGGCATCTAGTTTAGTCTATTTTTTGTCCAAGAAGTTACATCGATCTTAGATAACTTATATATTGTGGATTTACAGATGTTTTTATTGCTTAAAAATACTTGACAAACATGCAATCCCATGGTAAGTGGGGTCACCTTTCCACTTGATTCAATTTGATCTTCTTTCATCAAAGGTAAAAAATTGAATTCTGCAGTACAAGAACCTTGGATTCTTTTCTGAGACTGATCGGAGCTTTATTGAATCCCCTTCAAACTCACCAACATATCGGGCGCATGTAGAAAGAACAGTCTCTTTCTCTCAGGCGTACACAACTGCACCATTTCACGTTGCGGTGAACAGGTAACGCTGCTTCGAACCAGCAACACATCACAGCTCACACAGCCAAGGTCAAACACTTTTTACGGTGCACTCTGGCTGTCGCTGTCTCTCTACGGCCAATATAGGGAAATTTGTCCCGGGTAAAAAAAGAAGAAAAGAAAAAAAAGATGAGATGAAATGTCAAGTACAGACTGATTGCTAGGAAACTGGAGATCCTAATTAACTCTCCCCTGTGTACAGTACATCTCCTATACTCAGCCCAGGCGTGTGAATCTATCATCTCACACTCCTCCCGGACACAGAGTACAGAGCTGCCGCCTCCTACTGCTCCTCCAGTTTGACAGAGCACCTTCGAGCAGGGCTACAACAAATGCAAAGGTCAAAAAATAAACAAGGAAGCAATGAATGGCACAGTGTCTCGAGGGGACGCAGACAGACGTTGTACGACGCCACGTCCCGGAGCACGAGCCGGAGCACGCCGCAACTCCAGACTAATAATGTGTGGCTGTGAAACATATTGAAAAGTGAACGCTTGTCCTCAGATTCCCTCCAGACGTCCACCAGACAAAATGTGACTTGAATTAAATGGGTTTTAATCTTGTTACGCCAAGTCGGAGTTTAGTATCAGTCTAAAAAATACCCAAGAAGCACTCTATTATTAAAAGGGGACAGATGTTCTTGATGCATTTAACAGAGGTTGTTGGTTCGATCTCAAAGCAGTCCACATGTCCTTCCTTGGTCACTCTGGTTACTTAAAGGAAAACTTCACTCAAACTATCCAGGGATGAAAAATTCTATCGCATTAATTGCACATAAACAGGAATTGTAATAGTATATCAACATGTAATTGACTAACTAACATGCTGAGCAATTTTTAAAACTTTTTACTTTACTTTATAATTGCAATTTTAACACAACATTTTGGGATTTAACTAAGAAGTGCAAGCTGTTCAAGGCAGTTGTGTGACTTGAGCTGTTTGTTTCCAACCACAGGGACTTTCTTGGAGCAGCTGTAGACCAGGCTTGCAATGAAGTGATGCAGATTTTTTTACACTGTGGCAGAAGACCGTCCAGTGGAATCTCCAGGGTCCACGTCAGCATCAAGCGGAACAGCAGAGCGGGTCTTTTGTCCTGATGACTGTTACTCTCCACAAAGTGTCCTGACAATGGATCTGCTGACCCAACTTAACCAGTCCTTGACCAGTCCTCCTGAGACTTTTTATTGAGTTATTCTTATATTTGAACAGCTCACTGGCCTCGAATTGGGACAATACTGATTGATTAATTAATTTCGTTTTTAATATCCAGCGGGCACATTGGCTGACACAGAGAGGTAACCCTACGTTCAAGCTCACCCATCAGTGTGCTCCAAAAATGGAACTGAAAAGCTCTTTGTTTGATAGATCCTTAGATTCAACATTACAAGATTCAATACAATACAATACAACTGCTTATTTTATTATCCACATTAATTTTAATAACCTACAATGCAATTACTTTTTGTTTGAGCATTAAGCATTCGCAATGATATAAAGTGCATGAAATGGAGTAAAATGCGATCACATAAACCCTTATAAAACCCTGTGTTAACAAAGGCAAAACAAAGATATTGTGCATGCACATAATATACACCAGCGTTAGCACAGAGGTCTTATCAGTAAGAGGGAACAGTCAACCACAATGCAGGTTCTTGTGTTTGTGATTCTTTGTGCATGGGGACATGTTTGGTGAACTGCCACGGAAAGAAGCCTTGTAATATTGCAATTTTAGTAGAATGTTTTGGGTCAGGAATTGGGTAGAGAGAGGAAA
>KN499766.1:0-12978 GCA_000787155.1 Scartelaos histophorus | reverse complement strand
GAGAGAAAGAGAAAGGGAGAGAGGGGAGGCAGAAAGAGAGAGAAAAAGGGAGAGAGAGAAGAGTGGAAAGAGGAGAGAGAAAAGGAGAGGAGGGGAAGAAGGAGAGAGGGAGAGAAAGGGGGGCAGAAAGAGATAAAGAGGGGGGAGAGAGAGAGAGAGAAAAAGAGGGAGGGAGGAGAAGAGAGGAAGAGAGAGAAAGAGGAGGGGCAAAGAGGGAGAGAGAGAAAGGGGTGCAGAACGAGTGAGAGAGGAAGAGGGGCAGGAGGAGAGAGACAGAGAGAGGTAGTGAGAGAGAAAAGAAAGGGTGAGAGAGAGAGAGGAAGAGGGCGCAGAAGGAGAGAGACAGAGAGAGATAGCGAGAGAGAAAAGAGAGAGGGAGAAGCCGGAGGAAGAGTAGCTGGTAAGCCCTTCCGCTCGGCAGTGGGAGGGGACCTACGGCCACGTGGAGCTGAGCTATGTGCTGACATGTCGTTCACCCCCCCTCTCCGCTCCCCTCGCCGTTTTTTTTTTTTCACTGGATTTATGCAGTTTGGAGGTGGAGAGCGGGCGAGGGGCTAAAAGGGTAAAATGTTTGCGCTGTGGGGCAATAACCATGACATAAGATCACGCACACGGCTTGAGATTACAGCCAGTACAGCGGTCGTAGTGAAGCCGCCTGAACAGAATGTGACCTAAGCAGAGCGAGCGTCAAATAAATGCTACATCTGGAAGTAACATTGAAAGCCCAGAATGATGACTACATGCCAAAGGATTAAAAATGGGAATACAGTGAGCAAAGATGTTTCTCTTAGCTTTCAGTTTTCTGCATTAAAGTAGTTCTCGTGCTGAAGTTGCACTATGTAACTTTTCGGTTTGGGTGTCCGTCGCCTGTTTGTTTCTATGGATATGTCATTGATCTGCCTGGAATGTCACACAGTACACGGCAAATTCTTCTGATCTGCCCAAGATTTGAAAGCCTATATCAGGTTCTTCATCTTGTTTTCAGATTTATTCTCTACTTACCAGTTCCGAATTGGTTGTATAATCTTAAAAATGGTCACATACATTTCTTCCACGACTCAACTAGTCAGAAAATCTTAAATTTAGGCAATAAATGTTTAAAAGAAAGCTATAATCATTTCACAATATTTCCCTCAAACATCCCCTGCAACACTTCACTTGTTTTTAGATTCAGTGATACAGATTTGCTTGATACTCAAATATGTTTATCTCAAACTGTGCCACCACAAACTTATTTCCAGCCCATGAACATTCACCAGAGACTGATTTATTCTAGTCTAGAGGTAGTTTATTTTAAGAGAACCCGTCAAGCAAAATGATCTTGCTGCATTAAAAAAAAAATTTCTGATAGACTTAAGTGTTTATATCGTAAATTTTGGGCAAGCTTTTGTGTAACTGTATGATATTAAACAGCTCGACGAATAGAAAAATGATCACCTTTCAGTCTTTGACATATGAAGATTATCCATGATCATTGAAGATTTTTTTTGAAGTTTGTTTGATTTGTTTGATTTGACGAGTCAGTGTTTCACATAGTCAAAAGACACTGTACCTGATTGAATATTTTCTTCTTAAAATGCGGAAAACTAAACGATTCGCCAAATAAAGACGCAGAGGAGGGAGGCACTGTTGTCCTGGGGGTTGTTCCTCCCCTCAAACTGCACTTCCACAGATCTGCTGACCCTCCCTGAAGCAGTCCTCCTGTTAAAACTACACTGCAACTGAGAAGCACAGCGGAAATGTTGCAAAACTTCAATTTCTCACTTCATTGTTAACTCTTATCTTTCTTATCTTATGCATTCTGGACCTCCTAATTAGTCTCCATGAGTTTATAAGCACTTCTCAGAACTTTCAGAGGCCAGAGCAGAGTTTTGCTGTCATGGTAATGCTGAAAACTTGTACACTTCATTATACAATACCTCATTGCTGCACTGGGACAAGACAAACTTTGCTCAAATACATAGAAAAAGGGAAGACAGACCTATGGATGCACCAAGTTATTACTGTATTTTTATATCATAGTAAGTTGCTGCAGCTATGTCAGTGATCAGTCTTTTTCAAAGCTCATTTAGAGGCATTTGTTGAACTCTTCAAAAACACAATGGAGCACTTCCTGTATTACCACATGGTACGACAAGTTGGAACAGAATGTTTTCAGTTTGTGAGAAGAACTTACCCTAAACATGCAGGGTTTGTGACTTAAATGTGTGAATGAAACAAAACGCAACTTGACGTCTGTTTGTAATGGGGAAACTACATCAGAAAATTACGTTTTAAATAGCAACGAAAATAGCACTTGATGTATTTCTCCAAATTGTTCAGCTACCAAAATCAAGGTTTCAAAGTATTATTAGATGCTGTTGCTATGTGTATCAAAAGTCTCCCATTTGAAACCAGTTTTGTCTGTCGTTTGTCCTTTTCAGAGCTCATTTAGAGGCATTTGTTGAACTTGCGTGGGTTGTGTGACAGACTGTGTTGGAGCTGGGGTCAGGGCCCAGGGGAACAGTTCAAAGTCCTCCCCAGACGACCACAGGCACTGATAAGAGCCAAGTTCCCCATAAAAGAGCACAGGTATTCAGGCAATATGTAGGTCGAAAACTGAGAGGGTTGGTGTATACGTGTCTGCAGATCTGAATTTAAACTAACTACCTCTTAAAGGTCCTATATTACTCTATTTTCTGAGCTATGTTATAATGTTTCCTCATCACAAATGTATCTAGAGTTGTGTTTTATTTTATTCACTCATATTTGAAACTCGATACACCTTCATACACTAGAATCATTTGAATAAGTTCAGCCCTGGAACTGCCAATCGCCACTGAACAAAAAGGTAAAACGTAGCTGTTAACTTGAAAACTACAGATTCACGACATCACAAGGTACGACTGAGTAATTCTGCAAAGCTCATAATGCTCTAACATTTGTAAATGAAATAAAACGCAACTCCAGGTATATTTTTGAGGAGGTAACAGCCAACAATATAGGCCTTTTAAATAGGCCACCATCTTTATTAAAAGGATAGTTTGGGTTTTTTGACATGAATCTGTATGTCATCCCTTTTATCAGTGTGGTGCATAAACACCGACTTAACCCCGACCCCGTCCTGTGAGCAGAGTTCTTGCCCGGTTTTGGTGCTGACGAAAGTAGTTCCGGCAAGTTGGCTGGTGTTGCAAAAATAAAGTGTTTTTCTTCTCAAAACAAAATGTGTTCAAAAGAGTGAAACATTTGGATCTCAAAAACGTTTTTGGTTATGCAAATTAACCAATGATGATGCCGCACATGTTAAAAAACCCAAACTATCCCTTTAAATAATATGAATAACGCACAAGAATTATACAGTGCTTTTCCAGGCATGTTCAAGCAAGTGAAATGTGGGAAAGTGTCTTGTCTAAGGACACCACAGCAGTAAGAACTAAAGACACTGCTGTCCCACTCATGATAATCCAACTCGGTCTCCCATCCACACGCTAACCAGCTCCAGCCCTGCTTGGCTTCGGAGATCAGGCCAGATTGGGAATCGGCGAGGAACGTGACAAAAAAGCTGTTGATAGAAAAGGAATTAACAGGAAATGCAATCTGTGATAAGGACAAAACAGGCACTAAAACACCGGACAAGGACTCAAATCAAATCCAAGTGAAATTTACAAAAGCAGAAGAAAGAAACAAGCAAACTGGTTCCATTTGCCACCATTGCAAGGTTGGCAGTTTAAAAAGGTGATATAATGTCCTGGGTAAACCACCACATATCCTGTCTCCATGAGGTCTGTGATAAAACTGCTAACCCTGCAGTTTAGCTCTCTACAAACAGTTGCAGAATTCTCGCTCATATGTTAAAAGCTCCTATATTACGCAAAACTGATTCTTGTGAGAGTTACCTGAAGCGGTAGTTTTCAAGTTAACAGCCGCCTTTTACCTTTTGTACAGTAGAAACAGGCAATTTCAGGGCTCAAATGATTCAAGTGAAGGTGTACGGAGTTTAAAAACACAGTGAAGCACCTCCTGTATTACCACATGACATCGCCAGGTGGAACAGACTATTTTTCCAAAGCCTAAATATGCAGGGTTTGTGTGTTAAACATGTGTGAATGAAACAAAAAACGAAACATAACACAACTTCAGGTATGTTTCTGACGCAGAAACATTATAGCATAAAAAGAAAATTGCGAAATATGTTAAATGTTCTTGGACAAGGACAAAATGGGGATTGAGGAAAAAAAAATGAAAATAACAATCTTGAAATAAATAAACAGCTCAAATTAAAATTGTGTTAAAAAACAGGAAATAAAAGTAAATAAGAGAACAAAGTTTAAAATAATTGGCAAATTGTCGAGCCGTACTGCAAATAGGGGAATGTCAAGCTGCAGGATACATAGGTACGGTTATAATGTCTTACTTAAAGATAAGACGATGCAAAAAACAGTTGGACTATGTGTGTATGACATAAACAGATCAAGAAACACGAGCTACGCAACAGTTCAGAGAGCAAAGGAAACTCTACACTGACAGCGTATGTGCCCAAGGAGCAAGTTAAGGTCATGTTCACAGATATGTAGTTCAGTCACTTCAGCCTACTTCAGGTGCATTGTGTAACCTTTCAGGCGGAGGGTCCGTCACCTGCTTGTTTCTATGCACACGTCATTGCTCGGCCTGGAATGTTCCACAGTCTGACATTAAACATTATAGGTATTTTTATAGCTGAAAAACAACATTCTGACTATGAGCGGGGTCGGTTCTCCACAGATCTGACCTGTAACTTGACCTGGTTGGGTCTCCATGAACATAGAAAGGTTTAATACCACAGTGTGAAACATTCAAGACAAAGCAATAACGAAATAATTTAAATGAAGAAAAGTATTTGACGGACTCTCCACCAGAAAAGTTACGCAATGCCCTTTTAAGAATGACTTCAAATCTCTATGACAATGCTCAATTTAAAAAAAACAAACAAAAAAAAAACAAAAAAAACACATTTAGGATTACACTGTTCCCTCTTGGGCCACCTTTTAGGTTTAAAATTTTACTTCCTAGTTGGAAATTATATCAGGCTAGGGAATTCCTTAAATGTTACCTAGCAACCATTTCTTTTCATTTTCTAATTTTGTTTGCTTTCTGGATAATATTTGTATTGTAAACCTTGTTTTTAAAAGAATTTTACAAATAAAAATGTGTTCTTTTTCTTATTCTTATCTTGCACAGTGGTCTAAAACTCCTCTAATGTACACAAAAATAATTCTTAAACAAATAAAAATAGAAGAAAAAAATTGTTGAAATAATGTTGAAAATATTACAAAAATGTTTCTTTCGTGTAAATCGTGCGAAACACTAGACTTCACTCTAACGGGATGTCCTCAATAGGTTTTAGAACTCTCCACTTCCTGTAAGTTTCAGCAACACTGAAACGCTGAATTGAAATGTCTTCTTAAAGGTCTTACATTAGACAAAATGGTCTTTGCTTTATTGAGTGATCCTGCTTTACTAATATGTCTCCAAAACTAAAATAATGCACCATTTGTAATTTTGTGTTTTGGAGTTGTGTTTTGTTTCATCCACACATGTTTAACACTAATCATAAAGGACTGTATGAAAGAAAACACAACTCCAGGTGTGTTTTTGAGAAGGTAACAGCATTTGAACATGGCTTAAAGCTCACAAGAGTCCATTCTGTGTAATATAGGTTTAAAGGAGGTGAGAGGCACGTGTAAAGTGACTGGAGAGTTGTGTCACTAAGAGCTGTGTCAAGCTGGAATTTTCTCATGAACTTATTAACAACAGGGACCAAAGATAAAGACTAAATAATGCTGATAAAACAGTTTCCATTTTAAATAACGTCATGTTTCAAGGATGAACCACTGAACAATGCTATACACCACAATACATCTTACTTACTAGAACAATTAGACTAATGAGAGAAAAGGAAGGACAAAAAAGGCTAAATTAAGTTGGGATAATGACATTTCACTCCAGATTTACAGGTTAAAGTTGCTCTGTAAGCTTTCTGCTTTCCAGTTTCACTCTACATGTCTTGTGTCTATATCAGAAGCCTCAAGTAAGTCTCAAGTCCTTGACCTCCAGTCTGAGTCAAGTCCCAAGTCAAATCCAGGCAAGTCCAAGTCGAGACTCGAGTCACATAAGTCCCATAAGCTCAAGTCAGGTCCAAGTCGTCTGCTTTGAGCTTCTATTCATTTCAAGTCTTAAACCAAAGTACCAGATGTAGCTTAGAGTTTTGATATGTATATGACTTTTAAACTAAATCGTACTCAAAAAGGCATGGAACATTATATAAGAGATGTAGACACGCTAATTTTTCCTTTTTAAATGTCTTGGCAAGAGTGAAAGAATTCAGATTTAAGATTGTTTAATAACAGTTATTTTGTCAAGTAGTTGGCACTGAAATGGAAGAATCTTTTTCTGTAGTACTAACCCTCTGATTTACTCCCCTGTATATTACTGTAGTACATTTGATAGTACCATCTCACAGTACTTCAGTTCCATCCAAAGTAACAAAGCGAAGTGCAAGGGACATGTTTCAGTTTGTTCCTGTAAAACGAAACACTGCATGTCTCAAATGTAAAAAAACCAAAGTACAGTCTCGCCTCTCTGTGTAACTGCTGCAGTGAGTTTTGTCATTTTGGTCTTAAAATGTTCGTGTTAGCTCACTCATGATCCTGATGTTTTAATTTGCCAATTTAATGTAATGTAAATAAATTATTATTCCTAAATTCACTCCTGTAACTGCTAGCCTTTGAGAGCTCATTCAACTGGAGCCATTTGGTCGATCTGAGCTGCCGTGACAAAGCTTTTCACGCGTTCCGTTTGGGTATTTTGCGGAATACAGAACATGAACAATCCAAAACGGCGGTACCTGTTTGCGTTCTCGTTTGGTGGGGATGTGCTGAGGGGGTTGCGGGGGCGGCTGTTGCTGTTGGGGTCCGGGGTTGAGGATGACGGGCGGCTGGACCGAGGCGGGGAACTGCTGCGCCGGGTAGTACGGGCCCGCTGGAGCTGAAGGACGAACACAAACAGGAGATCAGTGCATGAGTTACTGATTGAATCATTTATGTATTTCGGTCACAGGTTTATTCTGACATTCTGAGCATAAATGTTTACCCTTTATTCCTTTGTCATAGCATCATCTTGAAACGAGAGCATCTTCATAAACGTAGAGTTAAACATTGCTGTAATGCTAAGAGTTCTTGGGTTTAGTCCATGATTGAAAATACCAGGTTCAACATTTATGAATTTACCTTTTGAATATTTCACGGCAAAGCACAACGTGATCAACAGAGAAATCTGGCTCTTAAACCCCATATTGAAGTAGGACGTCACATTCTAAACTCTGAAAACCACTCATTTAAACGTCTTTTTAAAGTGGAAAAGAGTGGTACAAGAGTTAAGGTCTTTTTTACGACTGTTCCAGGCAATTTAACAGATGCAGAATTTCATGTTCCTTCTGATTTTCTCTTTCACAAACGTGGCTATACCTCTGAGGTCATATTGGCTACTTCGCAATTTAAACATATTCCGTAATTCACTTGAATTGTTTTTGACTCGTACCAAAACACGTACGGACTTTATTCAGCAGACCTTAGCTTTTGGAAAAGCTTGGATCTATGTATTTAGGGGTTCACTATTGTCCTGTGTACAATGTCTCTATAAAAATGGGGAGATTTGGGCTATTTTTGTTGCAATATAATCATGTTTGGACTGTAAAAGGTTGAATAAGTCACTTCTCTAGTTAATCATTGACAAATAATAGTACATTCTGTTTTGTTCATTTGTTGCAGCTCAGGCATTTTTAATGATACGGTCCATTTAACGGTTCACTGGGGATATCTTGGTTTCTGTCAGTGGCAAAGTAGTTTAAATTTCATTGTTTAACTCTGTATAACTCTGTACTATTTTCAAAATGTATTGTGACAGGCCTATGATACCGAAAATTAAAGCAACACTGTAACCTGCTGGAGGTGGAGTGTCACCTGCAAGATTCAATGCAGTAGTTAATACCATACTTCAAAAACACTCTCCACGGGGAAAGATAACATTCCACAAGATGACTTAAACCTATTGAACCTATGGCCAAAGGAACAACAGTTCCATAAAGACAATCAAGGGGGCGCACTTGAGCCGACTGTACAGGACTGAAGTTGATAAGAAGAATGAGAGTGAGTGAGCTGGAGGTGTCCTTGGTAATATCACTCAGTGCAACTTAAGATTAGTTTTGTCTTTGCTGAATGATTATGGGAAAAAAAGTATTTTTAGGACAAGCAATTTATGCCTTATTATTATGATTATTTCTTTTTTTTTTTTTCTGTTAAAAAAAATCATTGAAACATAAACATACAATCTAATAAAACATAATAATACACAAAAAACAGGGGGAGCTGTTTTTATGTAGAATAAGAGATTTGTGGACCAATTTTATTAGTGGATTCTACATTATTATTATTTAATTGGCCTGTACTAGGGGTCTCCAACCTGTAGTACAGGAGCTACCAGTAGATCTCCACCCATTTCCAAGTAGCTCACCAAGGGATTTTTGAATTTCATTGCACTGAATAACAAAAATGTGGTTAATTACATGCCTATTATCATTGTTCATGTATCATTTTGAAGCCTGACTTTGTGCACTAATAAATGGACTATGGTTTATGTTTTATAGGCATCTAACTGCACCCAAAGACTTGGCCTCTTTCTTATAATTGTCTAATTTCAAAATAATTTCCTGTGGCTGCTAAAATGAGTAGCTCTCTGGCATTTTTGTTTTGTAAAAGTAGCTCAACGGAGGAAAATGGTTTGAGACCCCTGGCCTATACACTATATTACATCTTATTTACTAGAACAATTAAGCACCAAAAAATTTAAAGAAAAAAATATGACTAATGAGAGGAAAAAAAAGGACAATAAAGGCTCACTTAACTTAGGATAATGATATTTCACTCCAGATTTAAAATAATATACGGGTTTGAAATTCAGAAATAAGTGACAAAAAATACTGAACTTACATAGCTGGACATAGCTATTTTTTTCAATTTTATTATCTAAATTAACCTGATGCAAAAGTGGAGCTCTTTATTTAGCAATAAAATTTTAATGTGTAAAATGTATCTTGGTTCTTTAGAAGCCTGAAAAAAAGGCTTGAGGACAAACTGAAAACTGCAGCAGCACACACACGTTTCACTCTGCATACCACTCTATGAAAACTTAATTGACTTAACATTTTTATCATTTTTAGGTGTGCTAATTACCCCCAGTTAAATTTGCCCAGACTAAGTTACAGAAGCTTCAAGCTAAATCCGTTAACGCATATTTTTGTATTTAGTATCCATAAAAAGGTACAGCGTGTAACTTTTCTGGTGGAGCGTCTGCCATCTGCTTGTCTCTGTAAAGATAAGACTGTTTATCCTTGATTATTCCACAGTTTGGAGATAAGGTTAATGGTCAGATCTCTGGAGAGGCAAGCCTGCACATGGTAAGAATGCATTTTTACCCTATAAAACACCTGTAATTGAACAAATGCAGGGGAGATATGCTCAATGTCCTAAGCCTAACCCTACATTCCAGGCAAAGAAATAACATCTCCATGGAAACAAGGAAGTAACGGACCCCCCACTTTAGAAGTTACGCAAATAAATAATCAAAATTTAACATTCTTCGCCAACATCTGCAAATCTTTTCACGTTTACCTAATAATTCCTGTCCTACATTAAAAAGCGCAGTGTGACGGAGACCCGGATCACTGGGGTCACTCTGAGTAAATAAAGACCAGATAGAACAGAAGATGGTCGGCATAGTTTGAGTCCCGAATTCCAAAACACGGATTTGGCGAGGACTGCTTCGTATCACTGTTTTAACTAAACTCAGCTTCTCCACGTGACAGTTCGCAAAAGCCTCTACCAAGATAATCAAGTTGTTTTAAATATTTTTCTAAGACGTAAACAGCAGACTTCCTTTCCTTAGAGAGCTTGCATACCTCTAAGCTGTGCGCATTTTGCCCTTTCCTCCAATCACACCCAGTAACCAAACATGACAAGTCACATTGGAGGTGCATTTTTTTCCAGAAATCTTGCATATTTTTGCGTTCCACCCCCCCCTTTTTCCTCATAACAGTCACGTATCAACGCCATAGGTAGAGTATGACAGAGCAGTCTATAGGAGACTTTGCAAAACTGTATTCCCAAGAGGTCTGGCTATACACAAGCAGTTCTTTTTCAAATGTTTCCAAAGAAAGAAGCAGAAAAAGAACATATTTTAACACAACGCCAACAAGCCAGCAGATGTATTTGACACATTACCTGCTGCAACTAGTGACAGCCCATTTTGAAAAACTTCTTCGACCCGATTCGACTAGTAAATCGTCTGTTTTTTCCCCCTTTTCTGCGAAGGCCTGGCTGTTTTTTCCTGCCCGGTGAGCTCTCCCTCTCTCTCCCCCTCCGCATGCATTTCAGTCTAACTCACATTACTGAGTCTGCATTGTTGACCAGGCGCAGCACGGCCTAAATATAGTCAAAAACCCACAGCAGAGACCGTGCGCCAGGGCAAAAGGGAACGAAGGTAGAAGGGAGATAGAAGAGGGGGGCGAAAGTGAACCCCCGAAAGTTTGCCAAGACTTTATTTTATGTAATGTAATGATAGTTCAAATGTCGAGATGTCTTAGAAACTGGAGGTTAGTTTTTAGGGAGGTGAGAAGAAGCATTGCCAGACCACCTACCCTCATCGTCCTCCTGATCTTGCTCCTGAGAGGCTCGGTTTCCCATGTTGAAAAGTAAAACCGAACTGACAGAGGGAGAGAGAGGGGGCAGAGTGGGGACCCCCTCTCCAAACTTGCCTGTCAGTTGTACAGGTGCCCGAGCAGAATGAGGGCTTTTAAAGTGGAGTCCTGCCTCTTCCAGAGTCTCTGTGCTTTGCTCCTCCCCCTGACCTTCCTCAATCCTCCCTCGCCTTTCACTTTTTCTGCAGATTGTGGCTGAGATTGGCTGAGCGGTTAAGGTATCGCTCATGGTGGTAACTTTATCTTTTACTACTCCACTTTGACACTGCTTCCTATTCTCTACGAGCAGCCAAACCACCACAATGTGTTCTATTGTCCACATAAGATAACTCTTCTTTCTGCTCATTTGCATTCATTTTTGTATGTTTAACTTCATTACACTGAATGAAATAAATAAGTATTGTATCCTTTTATATAGTAGTGTGGTCCATCAAAGCGTGGCAAAAAATAAAGTTTCAGATAACCTTGATTAGAACTCTGCATTAGGTTTTAGCTTCAAAATATGATTTAGAAATTTGGAAGAAAAAGGAGATGTTTTTAGAGGTTGCTCAAGTTGCATGAAGTTTCCCAGAAGAATCATTTTGCATTTTCAAGTATTTTTTTTGGACTTTATGGACTTTTTAACGTCTTTTTATGCAAGTTTCAGTTTGTGTTTGCAGAATAAAATGACAAATGATTCAAATATGCCTTTTTTATTTAGTTTGCTATGGTATAGTATAGGACAATTTTCAAGTGTCTTGCGCAACCTCTAAATATGAATTAATTTGCATAAAATTTGGACCCAAATATTTTTGCCATATATGGAACCAAATGCAGCTATGCACTATTATGATTACTGATAAACGTTTGGTGGTTACTTTTGCTGTATATTGCACTTTAACTTTTTTGTTTTAAGATACAGTAGCCTGCCTCATTCCATGGAAACAGATTATTAAAGCCATACTTTGGAAAATGCTCCAGGGAGATAGATAAGTTTCATGCCACAGTGTGGAAAATGATGGCCAAAGGAACAGCATTTTCACGGAAACAAGCAGGAAGAGGCCATTCTCCAGGATAAATACGAGTCAGGTTTGTGGAGACGCAATTCCGCCCACAGTAAGGATGCATGTTGGTTAATTATTTTGGCTAAAAACATATTGTGTTTTTTAATGTTATTTCCTTTTGCCATGTATTAAAAGTACAACTTTTTTATCAGAATTTTTGTTGAAGGTTCAATACGAGTTTGAATTTAATATTTTCAGCGGAGGGATCAATTTGTGAAAGAATCCTGTAATATAGCACAGGAAGCTAGATACAAAAATTCATTTCATTATAAATATAAAACTGCATTAAGTCTTTAGCCACAATTACAAATGTGATTAGCCTTGGTATGGCTCCAGGTGGCTCCCATTTCCTGTGTGGGACGGGGGACAGGAGACGCTTCTGCAGTTACAAAGGGAGAAGGGAGGGGGTGCTCTGTTTGGACAGGGTCAGTTGAACCAGATGACTCAACTGGAGGGGTGGGCGTCTTAAAAATATCCTGTCACCAGAGTCTGAGCAAACCAGGACTTGGTACACAGGGGATGTGTTTTTTTTACCTGACTTCTAGTGAAAAGGGCTATTTGGACTGATAAGACACTTAAAGGTGCACTGTGGAACTTTTTGGTTGGGAGTCTGTCGCTTGCTTGTTTCTATGGATATGTCATTGCAAAATGTAATTCGGAATAACAATTCATTCTGCTTTATAAAGACCATGTAAACACTTAATTCCTAATGAAAAGAATTCTGAATAAAGTGGGTGGTTTATTCCAATTTTAATGCCAAATTAATTTATTCCTTGATCATGTAAATGTTAATTCCTCTTAAAAATAATTCCAGTTTTTGTTGGATGCTCATTATGTCGCCCTTCTGACGCAATGACGCACTGCAAGATGGAAATCCAGAGCAAACGCTTCATTATCATTGGAATGATTGCAAAAAAAGTTTAAATCATGTTTGTGTCCGTGGTGTAATGAAAAACTGAGGTGACAGAAAAGCCGGTAGCAGCTGAAGTGTGTATTTTCTTTAATGCCATACTGTGAAATATTCCAGACAAAGCAAGACAAAGAAACAAATTTGCCAGACAATCATAAGAAAAGTTACACCATGAATCTTTAAAGGGCGAGGAGGAGGCAGACGTGCACAAGAGCCTGGCTTCTTGACATTAGTCTCTTGCTATTTTTGCTACTTAT
>KN499764.1:0-25324 GCA_000787155.1 Scartelaos histophorus | reverse complement strand
AATTTTATTTATGTCCCATTCTCGACTCTCTTGTGGGTCATAATAGTGATAATCTGTCAGTTAATTCTTTTGTCTTAAGTTTATTTTCAAGCACAGTGTTCTGTATTTTAAAAAACAAAAAAAAACAGGGGACATAGAGCTTAAAACTGGGAGTGTCCCAGGTAAAAATGAAAGTCTGCTCACCCTACATTTGTATGAACAGTAGTTAGCACCAAAGTTGCTTTGCTGTATTCGATTTTCACGAGAGATAATGCACGAGGCACCTGCATGCTTCGCTCTCTCAACTCCAAGTACTGACCTTGCTTAGATTCTGAGGCCTGACGAGGTGAGACATTGACAATCAGTATGGCCACACAAAAATACAAATGAGCTTCATGGATTATAAAAATCCATGCTAGCATTCAGTAACTGTAACTGTATGAAATAACTGACAATGTATTCGCATAACGCTCTGATACTGAGTTAGTAACCCCAACTTTTATTCCAGTAAATCATTTCCTAACATGGCCACAGTGGAGGTTGTGTTCGGTTCTGAGACGTCACACAGAGCAAATATGACGGTTCCATCGCTCATAGGAAATGACTGATTGGTAGATTACAGAAATGCACTGAACTGGGTGAAAAATGATACATGTGAGCAATTGATATGAGATCTGCTATTCCCAGCCCAGGACGTGAAGGTGATATGAGGCAAACAAGTCACAGCAATACAAAATATAAAACTGGTGCACAGAACTGGGCTAAAACTGCACGTGCATATGTGAATTTTTTATTTATTTTTTTTTAAATATATTTACTACTGGACCATACTGAGTACACGACACATGATTAGCTGTACTTTTAGTGTAGGTAGTAACCACAACATGCCTCTAGATCCACAATCTCTCCTCTGCAAACTCATCAAAAACATTCTGGAGAGCCTGGTACAGAGCACTGGAGCACAAGTGTAAGCAGTATAGTTTTAGTAGCAGGAGTGTATATAAAATGAATAATAAATATCAGAGGCTGATAGAAAAACTTAAATGCATAATATATCTTTATTTTTGTACTCAAGAGTAATGTGAGTTATTTTATAACCAGAAGGTTCAGCCCTAGCACTGGCCAGTGCATGATGCTGTTTCTTGAGCCAGACATTTCATTCACCTTGGTTATTTGTGGATATTTATCTGAAAGCCCCGTCTCTGTCAGTTAGTGCAAGGGTACCAGTTGTAGTAGAGCATTTAGAGCACTATAACGCACCATTTTATAATCATTAACTGCAAGGTCAATTTTTCTGGTAGACATACGATACTGACTTTTTTCTGTTAATAGTTTTCCTAGAATGTCCTACAATAAAGCATCATCACTCTCCAATGGTTCAGTTTTGGAAAAGTGAAACTGCTGGGCACTTCACAGCCACAGGGCACTTCACAGCCACATCTGAGTACGGAGTGAATGATCAATGCAACATATTTACATTCGCGGCCTTCAGCGCTATGTAAGACTAATGCATTATTATTATTATTGCTAAGTTAGAGGTCAAAAACACATATTTTGATATTATCAGAGATGTTTTTATTGCACTTATCGTATTTGATAAGTGCAATAAAAACACCTCTGAGTGAAAAAATGCAAGATGAATAACATTTAATGACATACTGTGGGATATTCCAATAAATGATAATAACATCTCCATGGAAACAAGCAGGTGGCAGACCTTTCACCAAAAAGCTACAGTGCAACTTGGGTACAGTTTTGAGTCCTGTTTCTCTCTCGCAGGTGGAGTAGGAGTGGTGCACGCTCGCTGAGGCAGAGCTGCTGTTGCTGTACTGCTGCTGTCTATGAACACTGTGGCAGCTTTAACAAACAAAGAGGGGATCGGAGCGTGACAGATGCGAGCGGGAGCATCACTACACACGCGCACACACACACACACACACACACACACACACACACACAATCTGCCTGTCAGGACTCCAGCACAACTCCGCACAAATCTACTGGAGTCCTCCTCACTGCGCACAGATGAGAGGTGATCTGAGCCAGGAGAGATGAGGTGATTATAGATGCTATTTGTGCTGATGAAGATGTAGGTAGAATTAGTCCATCCAATGACTGTCTGCAAATCACACAGGCATTAAGCAGTGAAGGACCACTCTAATGAACTGTAAAGGATTGAAGTCGCAGTACTTTTACAGTTTGAATCCAATAAATAAGTAGAGGCAATAAGAATAATGGGAGAAATGTAGATTTAGTAGAATTGAAGGCTTTTAAATGGTACAAATGAAATTGGTTTGGAGTGAGTCAGTGTGTAAAACAAACTAAAAACAGTGATTGCTACAGTCAAAGTGTGTTGTCTGCGTAATGGAGACAATTCAAAATTAACTAACCCAGACTTAGTTTGAGGTCTGAAATAATTACAAGGTTGGTTAAGGTCTATGTGCTTTTAAAACATGAAGGAGCTTTAGATTAACACAAGACAATCTGACTATGTGGGGTGAGAGAATTTTGTGTTACATGTTACCGTGTCATTGCCCTGGAAAATGAACATGCTTTTTTGTAAGTTTTGTGCTACTGCTGAAAAAGTAGCAGCTCAGTTTTGCAGCATTGATGGCTCCTTTTAATAAGACAAGAATATAAGTTTAAAAATGAAATCTGTGTAATCAGTGGGAGATGACGTCCCCGTAAACGTCATCACACCAAAGAGACGGCAACTCTGATGAATATCTGCAGTAGCAAGAAGTGGAATTTTTCTTCATCTGTACCAAAATGGCTAAGCAACAATGCAGAATCCTGCGCGTATCACTGATTAAAAAAAGAAACCGGAGAACAAAGTAAGTACATACAAGAGGCTTTGCAAGTGACGGTGAAAACAGGAGCTGATTAAAGATTGCTCAAACATGCGCAAATCACTCCAAATACAACTTCAGGCAAGCAAGTCGAGTAAGTTTTAAATTCCTTGCTTTATTTTGTTGACTTATTAGACAAAAAATGTAAAGAGGTGTTTTGGATCTTTTATTTACTATTGTATTAAGGTTATTGGTATTGAAAATGACCATAAAATTGAGAAATTGGCCTTTGATGTTACATAATCCCATATAAATGTATGGATGAAAGTGTAATCCTGATTTACTTTACATATATTATTTTATATATATTAATTTGGGCCATTATTATTTTGTATTATTTGGAGGAATTATTTTATATTACATTGGACTTATTTTATTAACAGTTCATGTTATTTATTATATTTATGTTGAGTACATTTTGTTTAGTTTTTCCCACGTGATGTTGGTTCCTATTGTTTCAGGGGAGCGCATTTGTGGGGCGCACTTAGAGTTGCTGAATAAAGAAAGACACAAACGGTTCACTGTGCTGCCGTGTTGGTTATTTTAGCACGAAAGTCTGCAGGAACAGAAGAAGAAATTCATCCTAGAAAATCTAACTGTAACCCGCTATACCCACGGCCTCATAAGACAACTCAAAACAAGATACGAGGGTTACAAAAGCATAATGTCTGTGTAGCTGTACCTGAAAGATCCAGAAACTCGATTTTACATAACAGGTCTGCTTTAATTTGATGAAACTTTTTAGGTTCCTTACCGAACAACTCCCCTTATAGCAAAGAGCAAACTCTGGATGCAACACGTGCCCCATTTGAACAGAGTTAGCTGGCATTTGTGCGTTTTATAATGTCACACGTCGAGAGGTACTTCTGTATGGGAAGTGACAAGGCCGGCTGATTTATCTGACCGATACTGGCTCATGTTAAGTATCACATTATGGCCATGACAGCTGCATTGGAGCTTATGGGCACTCTCAGCACACGGCCCTATGCATGTGTACGGTGAGACTGCAGACTGGGCGTTCAACTGCGCCTGTGCATCTGAATTGGTCTGTCAATCAAAGCCAAGTGGGGAGGAGTGGGAGAGACGACAGGTGCTGGCGAGCGAGCCGAGGAGAGAGAGGGAGTGTGAAAGAGATGGATGGAAGGAGAGATGAAAAGGGTAAAGGAGAGGAGTGGGAGGAGGATAGAAGTAGAAGGAAGTTTAGGCAGCTGGTGAAAGAACGTGTTCCGTCTCTAAATGCTAATGAAAAAGTGGGAGACATGTTTTGCAGGGCTGGATTTAAGTTCTGATCAAACTAGAAAAAAGTCCAGGAAAAGTCAAGCCTTGAGCTGGTGTTGCGAGAGAAACATATTATGATTCAACCTCCCACCAAAGAAGGCCCTAATCAAAACTACAGCAGTGAAATATGTGCTAATTCTCATGCAGCATCAGGAGCTATGTGTTTGTGCATAAATCTTGATTTGTGGAGGTGGTTACTATTTTACACAATGTTCAAATCAAATCCATTTAACTGAGGAAGTTGAAATGAAATAACAAAGGACTAAATCTACTGGTGATCATAATGTTAGCATTTGTAAACCATTTTATAAGCCAATATGTATCAGAACAAGCAAAATGACTACATGAACACCTCAGTCTACCCACTACTGTAGGGATTTTGCTAAAAAGTCGTCTGTAACACAGTCATGCTATATAAACACACCCAGAGTTGTGTTTTATTTCATTCACATTGAGTAACCCTTTATTATTAGTCATCTCCAATGCTCAAAATGCTCTGTTCCACCTCGTGATGTCATGCAGAGGTAGTTATCAAGTTAGCAGCTACATGTTACTTTTAGTTTGGTAGAAATTGGCAATTCCAGGGTGGAAATTATCCAAATGATTCTAGTGAAGGTGTATTTTAAAAACACCTTTAAAACAAAAAAATGCATGGTTTGTGTTTTAAACATGTGTGAATGAAACAAAAGTCAACTTCAGGTACGTTTGTGATAAGGAACAAATAATAATAACAACGATCAGAAAATCGTGTAATATGATGCTTTAAAGCTGCAGGATTTTCACTCTCCTGAAAGAGGAAGTTGGTATTTATATCTATATATATCCAACTCGTCTGCAGCTTTCACAGCCTCTTTACACATTGTGAGTATCCACATGCGTTCATTTCAGGTGCTCGGTTTAGAACTATTATTTTCTCAGATAGAGGGTGAAAGATGGACAGACCAAGTGCACCCAGTCAGAGAAGTGCTTTCGGTGACTACTTCCAGGTTGACGAGAAATAAAAACACTATAATATTATGAGCAACAGGCAGTGAGCAGCTTTCTCATTTTGTCACAGTGTTGTAGGTACCCCAGGTGTAAACTTGCCTAAACTTTAGGGGGCCAAATGTTCACTTAATGTCACTTAATGAATTTCACACACAAGGAGGTGTCATTGAGCTCCATTCACTTTCATTATCAACTCACTAAAGTCAGTGTTTGTCATGGAACATCTACATTCTTTTTCATAGTTCTACAGATGAATTCCTTCTAATGCAAAAAAATATAAATATAAAAATCCCACAGACACTACACTAGCCTGCACACCTCCAAACAATCATCTCTCCATCTCTTCTTCTATCTGTTGTTTTGATGAGAACTTCTCCTCTGCTCATCTCTCCTCAGACTTGGTCCCTGAACGTCCCCAAGATGATGTCTATGAATTTTTCACTAAACTGCATTCTCAGGTTATCAATAATAAAATGCTTTATTCTTATAAATATTCTAAAAATACAGCTGGACCCTTGACTCTTCAGAGCAGCATTAAAATTTCATGCACATCTCACTAACTCGCTAAATCTTCCCACCTTTGAGGACATGATCACGGCTGTAACCCACTTAGCGCTTTTGTAACTGTACCTTTTCAGAAACTATTCAATAAAAAAGAAATATTTTTTGCGCTGTGCTAGTTCCACACTGCCAGTTCAGTCTTTATATCTTGCCTACATCATCAGAGGTATAATACTCCCGACAATGAAAGCATAGCAAGATTGGACTAGAGTAGAATGGGCAATACTGTCACAAAGCCTTGATGGTTCATTTACACTGGTTTTAACCTCACAGGCTTTAGTTTTTAGTGTATTCATATTTTTGTTTTCAGAGAGAAATGCTCATGAAAATAAATAAAAACGTAAAAGTTTGTCTAAAATTTTGACTGGTAATGCAAATAAACTTTGCTCCAGATTCTTCTCCCTCTCTAAAGCTACTTCAATTTATTCTACAAAAACTAGTAAGCAGAAAATGTGACAAAAACAATCCCACAAGCAACAACCTGAAAAACCAGCAACCATGGACCTGGCAACACACACAGAAACCCCAGCGGACATACACTCTCCATGGATGGTAGCCTCACAGGTTCAAAAAGCTAAATCTGGCCATATCCCTGTCCGACATGCAAGTGTAGTTTTTATATGGCTGTATTTGGCTGGCGGCGGGAGGGGGGAGCTCACCGGGGGGAGATGTCACAGCCCTGCTGCATGAATGCACCCAGGGAGAACCAGAGCGAGTTGAAGATGCCAAATTCGTTGGGGGGTTGGTCGGTGGGGCCCTGCTCCGCCGCCCCCTCCTCTGGCTCCTCTGCGTGCCACTCGTACGGGCTGAAGCGGCTCACCTGGACCAGGAACACGACACAAATCAGGACACTGAAGAAATATGGGTTTCTACTACTGAAAGCAATGGAATAAATCTTTAAAGCGCCCATTTGATACTATTTTTTCATCTATGTTATAATGTTGTTTCCTCACACCTAGAGTTGTGTTTGGTTTTAGCACACATATTTAACACACAAATGCTTCATATTTAGTCTTAGAGCTTAGAGTTCTTCTCACAAACAGAAAACACCCTGCATATGGTAATACAGGAAGTGCTCCACTGAGTTTTTAGACTCACCTTTACGAGAATCATTTGGATGATTTAAACCCTGGCATTGCCATTCTCTACTGAACTAAATATAAATGTAGCTTGCACCAGGTATGTTTTTGGTTAACCAGCAACAATCGTCTTAAAATTCACAAAAATCTATTTTAAGTAGTATATGTGAAGTATTTCAGATGGATTGGCTTCTTTTTCTTAGCAAAACTACTCCTATCTATTTCCCCACATAACTGAAACAATTTGACATGTTTCCATCCAATCCCACTCAAAAAGTGGCATTTCTAATCTATGGAATAAACTGACAAATGAATTTGGAACTTGTCTGGCAAAAAAGACATTAGTGCGCGATTTGTCCATTAGTCTACAAATCGTGTCTAGATTGAGTTATACAGGGAAACTATTCTACAAATAATACAGTTTTACATATTTGTGCATTTATGATGTATAGTTGCCAACTTTCAGATAATGTTAGAATCATGTAAAGTGTTGATAAGAGTGGGAATTTTAAAGTTGACATGGAATACTTTATTTATTCGTTTTGTCATTTTTGGTTTTCAAAGACGCTTTAGGGAACTTTGGCATTTGAATTTCTTATTTTAGAACCTAAATTATACAACTGTTCTAAGTGCTCAAAGAAAGTAGAATTAACAGATGAAATGTAGCGCGATCATAATCTCAAAAAGCTCATTTTTCTTGATTTTTAAGATAACTCTTCAAAGTATGCATAGGACATATCGACAAATCAACATAGAAAGTGCCTTATAGCCTAAGCTGGAGAAACGTTACTTAATATTCTGAGCAGCTCTTGACTCTCTCTCACTCACCAGGAACAGCACCACACTGACTCCAATGTAGGCAAACACTATGCACATCCAGATCTCGTAGGCCAGGGGGTCCAGGAACGAAAAGACTCCCGGTTTGGACTTCTGTGGCTTCTTTATCATTATGGAGATTCCCAGAGACATGAAGGGCTTGGAGAAGTCAATCACCTCTTCTCGCACCAATGTGATGGTCAATGGGGCCACGGCTATCTCCGCTTTCTGACAAAAACACAAGAAAGAGAAGGTTTAAAATCGTGTGTGATCAACTGTAGCTTTAGACGGGATAAGAAAGGAGAGATAATTGAACCATCAGGGGCTTGGGTGGAGGAGAAGGAGGATCAAGAGAAGTTTGGGTTTTAAACAATAAAGAAATGGGAATAAGGGGAAGGAGAGAATATAGAGAGGAGTGCGGCATGAAAGAAACTGATGAGACAGAGGAAAGCCCACAAGTAGAACAGAGGAGTTATTCATATGTGGCCATGAAAGTCACGCTACAAGAATATAAAGCAGTCAGCAAGGCATAAAACTGATTCATTCACTACACTAGAAATACTATGGCTATAACTCACCAGGCATAACATTACAATGTTTAATGTCTATTTTTTTTAAACTGAGTTCAATTACTTCATTTTTAAAACTGTAGAACTGATTCTCTGCCTCATCATAATGACATTTCACTGTAGCCAATACAGGGCAATGAAGGAATACTTAAACGACCCATATTACTCTATTTTATGATGGGTATTATAATGGGGTTTCCTCATCACAAACATATCTGAAGTGTAGCTGAGTCAGTCTCTCAATCAGAAAATACTTTTTTTCCACTTTGTGATGTCATGTGGTACTACAGGGAGTGCTCCACTGTGTTTTTAAACTCCATACACCTTCACTAGGAACATTTAGATTATCTCAGCGCTGGAGGTGTCAATGTTTAGTGAACTAAATATAAAAGGAAGCTGTTAAGTTGAAAACTACTGCTTCATGACATCACAAGGTGGAACAGGGCATTTTGAGCTTGGGAAATGAGGATGGACTAATAATAAACATGTGTGAATGAAACAATACACAACTCCAGGTATGTTTATGAGGAGGTAACAGCATTTAAAAGCTCACAATAGTCAATTTTGTGTTATACAGGACCTTTAAAGATGTATTAAAACTCAGAGTAAGCTCCGGATGAGGGAATACCACCAAAACATGATTCCGTGCTCTTAAATATCACTGTATAAATCAGTTCAACATAGGTTTCACCAGTGTTAGGATCCACATGCAGATGATATGTTTTTCCTAACAAAGACATGTAAGCACATATTAGGTGCAATAAATGATTTTCAGGTGTTTATATTGCTTAGCCTGGAATACAGTGGCTTGTAATTTGGCCCAGGGTTATACCGCAAAACATTCCAAGTGAAGCCATAACATCTCCATGAAAACAAGCAGGTGGGGGACCCTCAAACTAAAAAGATACACAACCCCCCTTTAACATCACTCATAATGTTATGGCCACTCACTGGCTGTATCAGTGCACTCATCTAAACAAACACTATCTGAACTCCGCAGCTCTGGCACATCTAATCATAAGTTTCTCACTCCAAACAGCAGAGACAATGGGGTTATGTAAATAGAATGGAAGCATAACGGACGCAAACCAAAAGGACAAAGTGTGGATAGACTGTTTGGTGCAGTCTTGTGAGAGGACTGTCAATGTTTGGAACAAATCAGACTCCATTAGTCACTGGTGCTGTTCTGCCATGTCACCTTCCACCACCCACATCCAGAGCTAATTAATGCTGTCTCCGTTCCACTTCCACTTCTCCACACGCTCACCACTGACATTGTCTCGGGCTTGTTGATAAAGTTTGCAGTCCAGACAAGCGCATCGAGATTCGAGGTCCTCACGCAAGCAGGCAGGCAGGCAGGAGATGTAATTAGATGAGTTTTTTTTTATTTTTGCAAATATAATTGCAAAAGTGCATTCAGAATGAGATGAAATGTTTGGAAATGTTTTGAAGTGGAGGACATTAGGAAAAGAAATAGGTTTTAATAAGATCTCCAGTGGCATGGAGAAAGGTGGCAATCACAAGGCTTGCCACTGTGCTGGATTTGAGGAAATTTCCCCACAAGGGAACGCAAGTACAATTTCTGTGACTCAACACCAAAACTCAAAAACAGGTACATCGCCTGTACTCCAATTTATATAAAACTCTTCCTTCCAGTTATAAGCACATTTCTTCTAATAATAAACAATGTTATTTGTGTAAATATGTTCACTTACAAAACTTTACTTTTTGTTTGTTTTTTTAGAGTTCATTAATATTTAATTCTTCTTCTAAGTTTTATCTGACATTTTGGTCAAAATTATTATTCATATTACATTCATATGTTCTTAAAGCTACCATCTGTAATCAGACTGGCTGACCTGCCCCTGTTGTATTCTCACATATCACCACTAGGTGCTGTCTACATTACTGAGAATGCTACAGTAGCTTTGTCCTGCAGACCAGAGCGCACAGGCAAGCCTGAATATAGACCAGCCGAGGGGAGGGGGGCAGGTTTCACATCAACCATCTAGTGGTAAAGAAATAATAATCATTTCAGAATTTATATTAGGTTTTGTTACATATTTTATATGAGCATAAACAAATGAGCTTATTCTTTGGGTATGTGAGATTACCTCAGAATGCAAATAGAAATTCACAAAATCTTTCACACTTTTACTTAAAAATACTCAGCTCATTTTGTTCTTTGAACGCTTTAGTCCCCTACTCACCCCATACACGAGCTCTCCCACCATGCCGTTCCAGATCTTGGTCTCTGGGTCTCTGGCTCCGTACTTCCCGTCTGGGACTATGGAGATCTTGTACTTGATCCCGATGTGTTTGGCGATCTCTGAGGCTAAGTCCACGCAGTAGCCTTCATACTGCTCATTCCCCTCGTACAGCTCCCAGTTCTTCTTCAGCATCACGTATGGGCCCTCCTGCACACACAGCACAGACACACACACGTGTTGGGACAGCACAAGCCAGTGGTTATTGGTTAAAAAAATAAATAAAAAAAGTACAAAAAACTAAAACTATTCATCAATTCATCAACTGTTATGAGTTTGACAAAACAAATATTGTTAAGATGGCAATTGGCGTAAATAAGTCTGTTTAATGCATTTTCATAACAATAAAAAAGAATCAGTTGGCTATGTTTTTGTACATTTGAAATTGACTTTTTGTAAGTTTATTTTTTTCCCCCTAATTAGACCATTTGTACTAAGTCTCCACATGCACATGGCTCTGTAATCTTGACTTCACTTTCTTCTATTAGTTGTAACATGTTGAAAGAAAAAAAAAATGCTTGAAAATAAAATATTAATATATTTGATGGATGAATTTTGCAGAAATGAACATGGGAAAATGAAAAAGACAGACTGATTAAAAAAAGTGACATAATTAATTAACCATAGTCATCTTCTAAACACAATAGAAATGGATTTGCTCTATAACCAGTGTTTTTGCAGGAACACCTCATCCACACTGAGTAAACAACAAACATGGCTGACATTTGAGGGGCTGTATTCTGTATTGTTTCTGATTTTAGTGCCTTGTTGTATGGCCTTTGAGCGACTCCAGTGGGACCTGCGCCCGCCTCAGAGCAGCCCTCACTCTGACAGAACAGAAAACACAACCGAATTAGATGATAACTTTTCACAAACAAAAGTCAACAACACTCATTTTCTTTTGTTAAAGTGGAATTAAATACAAAAATATTGGTAAGTTTTATGCAAACTAGGTACATTTTCAGCTTAATGTCAGGAAAACTATTTCAAGTGCTATGTGACATCACTGGCAACTAATTAAAGCCATGTGTCAATGACTACAAACACCTGGAGCCAGAGTTTGAAGTTACTTGTTAGATGGATTACTATTGATTACAGACAGAAACAGTCTGTACACACCCTCCCACTCTACTCTCCCCTTTAGTCTTCCTGACCCTCACTCTCCTCCCCCTCTCTCCCCTTTAGTCTTCCTGACCCTCCCTCTCCTCCCCCTCTCTCTCCCCTTTAGTCTTCCTGACCACACCCTCCCACTCTACTCTCCCCTTTAGTCCTTCAGACCCTCCCTGTCCTCCCCCTCTCTCTCCCCTTTAGTCTTCTTGACCCTCACTCTCCCCTTTAGTCCTCCAGGCACTCTTCAGTTTACCAGCTCTATGTGAAATGTGGATGTGGGCGTCGCTCAGGTGTTTGGTTCCACCTTAACAAAGATAAACGGATGAGGTGTAATTAGATGGTACTCTGGACTGACAAGGAAGCATGGCTGTACTTTTCCACATGGGTAGAGGCAGATGATGCAGATGTGTGAGTGACAGTGCATCCATCAGCAGCAGAGTGGTGGGAGTGTGCCTGAGGCGCGTCTCCCTGTGTAATCCCACTAAAATGAGTCCATTAAAACGCTATCAAAGCATTTTTAATCAAAGACTGATCAGGACTAATTAATCAAACCAGGCTTTCGGAACATCCCCATTGACTCAAGGAAGGAAACAGTGAAATTAACAATGCTAACGTACACAGAATGAATTAGAAATTGTAATGCAAATAATGCATGTTCTAGACAATTAAACATGGTTTTGATGGGCATCTAATAAGATTACATGCACTATGTAGGAAGGTTTATTCACATCATTATGAATTCAGACTGCAACCTACAAGCATTTGCTATTTAAAGCATTTCAAAATAAAAATACAACAATAATACATATTGCAAGAAAAAAAATTTAAGAAACAGAATGGAAAACTGTGCTTGGTACTATCCCCAGTAAAAACTGATATTTGAAAAGTTGTTTGTTGCTAACTGTAGTTGTGCTACTCTATCACTGCAGGCTTTTGTGAGTGGTTGGTCCAAACAAGTGGAGTTCTGTTTTTTAAAAAAAAGACATTTGAACATATTTTCAGTCATACTCATTTCAGAATGTAAGCCATAATACACAGATTCACACATTTTACTTTATTTAATTTTCTTGATCAACAAAATATGTGACAATCTTATATTTACAATTTTACACTCTAAACAAGGAAAACATTAACAGCTGCACCAGCTAAAACAAAATGAGAATAGAAAGTCTGCATTTCATAAGCCTACTTTGTTACATATACCCAGTATTCCCTGAGGAATGGCCAGTCAATGATTTTCAGCAGAAACATGCATTGGGATTGGATTAGTACCATTTAAAAACTAAATAACATTTATAGGCGGATACATCTTGGCTTTAGAGCTAACAAGCTATTCAACCAATAAATAAAACACTATAGCAGTAAAAAAATGGCCTATAGCAAAGCTCCCGAGTTAGTAACATGAACATTATTTGATTTGCAGTGCATGACTAGTCAGGCTGCTCCCATTGGCTAACAAACAGCATATAGCAAGCAGACAAATATAAACAGTGCCATTTGTTTGTGAACTCCTAATCAAGCATTGGAAGAGCTTTTGCCAAAAATACCACATTCACACCCACGACAGGCGGACAAATGAGCCCGGCCATCTCACTTCTATCGACAAACCATCGCGCGCCTGGAACAAGAACAGCAAAGAAAGGACTTTTGTGTACACTGTCAAGGAACACAAAGGCGCTGTTGCTAAAATGTCATTATGAAAGACATTAGCAGGCCCCGGGCTCTCTCTCAACTGAGTCAGCATGAATCATAATGGTAATGAACAGCTAAAGCACTTTTCAATTCACCGCAATAGATCAACAGCCATGAGGCCAGCGTCACACAGCACACTCCCCGACATGAGCGTTTGGGATGAGAAACCTAATCAGGGGAATACCACGGTTGGAGTAATTCTACAAATGATATAAACGCAGGAGAAATTGGTGAGTGTTACAAATGGGTACTGTGTACTTTTTTTAAACAAGGTACACAATACTTCAAGTCAATAAATGAACAGTATATTAAAAGATTGTAAATTAACAGCAACAAAGAATCTTTTAGACAGAAAGTAAAAAAAATAAAAAAAATCCAGAAGACAGAAGACAGAAGTCGGCTATTAAAAACATCAAGAAAGAGTACCTTCAAAAAGTACTCTCATAGAAGTATAAAGTGGTCCTAGATATAAATTAAAAGTAAACAAGTGGTTAGGGAAAATACTATACGCAAAAGTCATTGTAAGAGAAGCCTACTGGTCATAACTTCTGAATTATTTGTAAAATAGACCACAAAAATGAGAACCAGGTTCAACATTTGTCATCTAATGGTAACAAAAAATCAAATAAACTTAAAGTTAGTCAGAAGCAGTTTGTCTGGAACCATATTTTGTCTCCTTGACTCCAGAGGGTGTGACTGACAAGTGAACTCACCAATCAAAGAGACACATGTGCAAAGAGAGAAGAGAGTTTCTGAATATTCTAAGTAAAAAAAACAAACAAAAATCTCATCTTTATCTCAGGTAAAAGATGTTATATATTTTGTTTTGAATGATACAAGGATTTTTGAGAGGGTTTGTCTTCTGCATGTGAGAAGCAGTCACACAAATGAGTGACTGTGACTGGACTGTCCCAAGTTAGAAATGAGAGTTTTCACACTGTCCGGTCACACTTCAAACAGATTCAAACAGAATGTAAAAAGAACTGGGTGGTCAGGCAAACAGCTTTAAAACCTTTACCACTGCTGGATTTACACAGTGGGAAGAGTTATCTTAACTTTTACTTAACTTTTACTAAAATATACTCAAAGAAAAAAGAAGTAACATTTTCTTTTAAAGCAAGTAAATGTAAATTTTAATATAATGTTTTAAAACAAATTCTTATGACAAATAATGACAAAACAATAAAAGATTAAACAAGATCCCTTGATATTTTTTTATATTAAATCCATGATGTTACTAAATTTCAAACAGTTTAGAGAGTTTAGCAGTGTATTAGTGTTTCAGTCTAGTTTTTAGACTAATTTACATAAGCTGGTGACTCTTTTTTGTTGCTCTTTTAAATGTCATTAGTTAGACAGTTGTACAACATGTGCTGTCTGAATCAACACAGTATTGTAGTTCTACTGAAATACACTTGAAATACTTCAGTCAGTCCTCTCTTTCTCGGATATTCTCTTAGTTTTAATATATATAATTATCGCGCACCACCTGCTCAAGGAGACATCCAACTTCCTGTGATAAAAAGGCACAGTGAGTATTTACACACTTGTGAGATGGATGGGATTCAGAGGGCTCATCTCACCATTCATCTTTGTTAAACATCACCTTATAAACCCTGTAATTTCTCACTATGCAGCAAGCGACTTCAAACGAACGGCACCGCTCACCTGCCTCCTCCATCAAATTACCCATGGGCCTGTGAAGTGAGCAGGTCAGATGTTCGTTAATACTAATTAGCTGAATACCGCGCTGGAATACATATAGCTGGGCCAGTCACAATAACACTTCTTGAAACATGATATATTGCTGAAGTAAATATAAATGGTAAGCGGTAATAGTGAAACTGTACTGACATAATCACACAAGAGCAGATTTAAAGCACAAAAAAAATACTCTAAATCCACAGTAATGTGAAAAAAAATAAACAAATATGAGCTACAATAAATAATTGGATTTGTAATGAATTATAAAAGTTAGTAAATTCATGTTTTATGGCTCAAATCTCATCATATAGTCCAAAAAAAAAAAAAAAACCCACAGATTTAGTAGTGCAAAGAAAAGGTACATGTGACAAATACTGACCTCCTCAAGAAAAGTTCATACACTGAACGATAAGTCCATATAGTAGTTATTATGACAGGCCTACATATAGCATGGCACAAGGATGTACTTACGTTTGTTGGGGCCTATTTGGGGAGCACTTATTCACCAAAACTAAGATGTTATTACTTCCTAAAGCTTTGTGAACCTTTGCCTTTCATTTTGGAATGAGATATAGTAATAGTGGCTGAAAAAATATAATACAGATATGTTAAATGGGCCATTTTATAAAGTATCGGCACATTGTTGCCTGCTGTCACTTTGCCTCTGCCCAGGAAACAGAAAATGAGCTTGTAGCTAAATCTGGTCTGTGTAATACATTTATTGTGCAATGTCCCTGTCAAATACACAGGTATGTTTCATGCTTAACTGTGGAATATTCCAGGCGGTTAAGTTATAATATCTCCAGGGAAATAAGCAAGTGCCAAACCCTGCACCAAGTCCCGCAGTGCACCTTCAATTAAAACATAAAAAAACACACTGAGTGACTGCGCCTCCTCTTGTACTTTTGCCCTTTGACTTTAATTCAACCCCTTTCACTGCTGGGCTGATTATACCCAGGTTGCTATTATTTTTATATCCGTAATTCAACTTCTCTAACCTAATATTTTTACTTTTTAAACTTTAAGAAACATTCACTTGACAGTTGACACTTGTATAAAAAAATAAGCAGCACATATCACTAAGATCTGAAACATGCATTTGACTGTTAGTGGTTTTATTACCCAGCATGCCTCATTCTTCACAGCAGACATGAGTAAAATTTGATCCTGTGAGCAGAAAAATCATCTTGACACCAACAGATCGACAGTCTCTTGAACATTTTTTACAGTTTTTGTCAATAGCTGATGGGACCCACATTTGCACATTTCTCCTATGTGAGAAAATGGTGCAACCTTAACTATGTATATCTAGGTTTCGTTAAGGTTCCTTATCGGTTTGGCCCAGACACTTTTGTACCAGCATGAAAGTAGTAATACAACTAAATAAATAAAAATAAAACGCAAGTACGAGAGGAGAAGCGAGCGATCTCTTCTGAAGTTCTTTGAGGTAGCTTTGTGAGTCAAACCAGGACATGGCAAGAAAAAGGATTGAGGGAATAGAGGAGAGAGGAGATTAAGAAGGTGATAGGAAAATAAAGGTAGGACACAGGGGGAGTGAGATGAGATCAGAATACCAACAGCAGGGCGGTGATGGGGGAGAGGCGGAATGAGAGTCTGGGTGAAAAAAAAGACGGGTAAAAAAAGGGTGAGGGGATGAGCTAAACGACAGGGGAGAGGGAGGAGAAAAGGAACAGAGCAGCAGTATGGCCAAATGGTCGCGGCTGATAAGACATAAAACGCTCCCATCTCAGACTTTAAAGAAGGGACTCGATACATTTGCTTGTGTAATGTTCACAAAAAATACTTTTACTTGAGTAATATTGTTTCAAAGTAGCAGTAAGTTATATTATTTTTCCCACTTTGAATCTAAGAGTGGCATATAAATCAAAAGTTTTTGTATATTCAGCAGAACGCCACAATGGGATCTATTCACACTTACGTCACAAACCAGGAAGACGTTTGGAAAGAAGCGCTTACAACTTCCGATGTGGTTACCGACACCGGGCTCGTGATACGTATGGTTGTAATTGTTGATTAGCCGAACATAACAGAACGCTACACTGACATTTAACTAATGAAAACTGGGACGTTTACTCATTTTTCCTAGATTTGATCAAACTTACTAATGCGAACAGAGCTCGCCGCTTCTTTCTAAACGTGTTCCTGGTTTACGACGTAGTGTGAATAGAGCTGTGCATTATTTTACAGTAATTAAAGTGGGACTAAACTCCGCCCAAATCCACAGCTGCTAAAATGGGCGGGCCTGGAGGACTAAAGAAAAGAATGAGAGGGGAGGAGGTGCGGAGGTATAAAACGAACAGTGTGATTGGATAGAAAAATACAAGGGACTATAGATAATGCTATTAAATCACAACATTCACAGCTAAAGGCGTAATCTGTAACTTTTTGGTTGGGGGATAGTCACCTTCTTGTTTTTATGCTCTGCACAGTATAACATTAAACAGCATTTACTCAATTGCAGGTGGTTTTATAGTGCAAAAATATCTTATTTGATCTGATTTGCTTGTATTGTGATTTTAACGTGATTTTTTTTTTTATTCTATTGTGATTTTATTCTGTAAAGCTCTTTGAATTTGTGTATGAATTGTGTTGTATAAATAAGCTTGCCTTGCCTGCCTAGAGAAACAAGCATTCTGACTGTGAGTGTGGTTGCCTCTCCACAGAGCTGACCTGTAAATTCATCTGTTCATGGCATGAGAAAGGTTTAATACCACACTGTGAAAAGAATTTGATGAACCCTCCACCAGAAAAGCTACACAATGCACCCTTAGACCAGACTAGTTTTTTCTTATTGTTACTCTATATGTTAGGAAAATAAAAAGGTAAAGATAAGTGTTAGGTAATCCTGCACCCACCTCTCACTACGTATCACACCCACCCCCCCTCAAGTGAAGCGCAGCATTTAAAAACCCAAAGATCTCATAACCAGCCAAGATATTTAATCAGAGCTTGTTCCGCTCGTACGGCCGGCCCGCAGAGCTACAGCGCATGCAGCCAATCAGTTAGTCACAGCCTGTTTCGGCCACTCACTCCCCCCATTCACTCCATTTATTAATTAATTATAACAATTACAAGTATAATCATGGATCCAGCCTCACTTTAGTCCAGTGACTCAGCGTGCTTACTGCGCAGAAATGAGGCCACGAGAGGGGACGGAGACGGGCCCTGCAGAACCCACCATCTGCTAAGTGCACAGTCAGATTGTCCCGCCACTTGATCTGAGAGCCAATGTGGTGTAAGTCATATGTTGTTTGTCATATTACGGCTCTATTAATTAACCCAAGGGACTGCGGAGCCAAAATAAAACTTGTGGGAATCTGTGAATCACATCCATCACGTATTTGCCTAAATGGCCCTATTTTATTTGTATTTATTTTTTAATCTATGTTATGATGTTGTTTCCTCATCAAAACATACCAGGCATTTATTTTTTATTTTTGCTTTTTAGTTTTTTAGTTTTTTTTTTAATCTATGTTATGATGTCGTTTCCTCATCAAAAGCATACCAGGCATTTTTCTATTTAATTATTTATTTTTTTTAAATCTATGTCATGATGTTGTTTCCTCATTAAAACATACCAGGCATTTATTTTTTATTTTTTATTTTTGCTTTTTATTTTTTATTTTTTAATCTATGTTATGATGTTGTTTCCTCATCAAACACATACCAGGGATTTTAAATTTAATTTATTTATTTTTAAATCTGTGTTATGATGTTGTTTCCTCATAAAAACAAACCAGGCATTTATTTTTTATTTTTGCTTTTTAGTTTTTTAGTTTTTTTTTAATCTATGTTATTGTGTTGTTTCCTCATCAAAAGCATACCAGGCATTTTTCTATTTAATTATTATTTTTTTTAAAAATCTATGTCATGATGTTGTTTCCTCATTAAGACATACCAGGCATTTATTTTTTATTTTTTATTTTTGCTTTTTATTTTTTATTTTTTAATCTATGTTATGATGTTGTTTCCTCATCAAACACATACCAGGGATTTTAAATTTAATTTATTTATTTTTAAATCTGTGTTATGATGTTGTTTCCTCATAAAAACAAACCAGGCATTTATTTTTTATTTTTGCTTTTTAGGTGTTTTTTTTTTAATCTATGTCATGATGTTGTTTCCTCAGCAAAAACATAGTATTTTTTTTTCTTCTTCTTCTTTTTTTTCACCCAGGAAGTGCTCCACTGGGTTTTTAAACCCCATACACCTTCATTGGATGAATTCAGCACAGGAATTAACAATCTCTTCTGAATTAAAGGAAAAAAAGGTAAATGTTAGTTTGAAAATTACAGCTTCATGACATCACAAGGTGGAACAGAGCAAAAGGAAAATAAATTTGTCGACTGGACAAAAGTTATTTGGTTGAATACGTTTCGCAGCTCATCCAAGCTGCTTCTTCAGTTCTGTTCATGCACTTTCAGTTCAGTTCAGTTCAGTCCAGAACTGAAGAAGCAGCTTGGATGAGCTGCAAAACGTATTCAACCAAATAACTTTTGTCCAGTCGACAAATTTATTTTCCTTTTGCCATGGATTCTAACTGGACGACTGAGGGATTTTTCACACAAGGTGGAACAGAGCATTTTCAGAAACATGTGTGAATGAAACAAAGTACAACTCCAGGTATGTTTTTGAAGAAGTAACAACATTATAACATGGCTTCAAGCTGAATCCATTTTGAGTAGCACCTTTAATTTGAAAAATAGTCTCACAAGATTTATACAGGACCCTACACTCATTCACAAGGAGTAATTCAGATGAATTAATTTGCCATCTAATTGTCTGTTCCACCATTTTCTAATTTGATTATATTAACCTCATTTGTATTAGTGATGGGGTCCACAAACTAATGGATCCCGAAAATAGTCACTCCTTTTCTTTGTCACTGAATTTTGCCATGACATTTTGAAAATTATAATTAAAACATAATTTCACATGAGTTATTTCTGACAGAGAAGACATTTGCCTTAATGCCATTTTTCCTTCATGGTGAGTAATTATAGCGATAGGTCAAAATAAAAATAAACTGCAGATTCTTTCTAAAAATCTCATCTAAAGCTACATTTGAAAAGTCCTATAGCATGAAACAACATTATAACATAGATCAGAAAATGGTCCTTTAATGAAACATCAAATGCAGAGTTCATGTTGGGATTCCATGTTCCTCTCTTGACCTTTTAGTGAAAGACAGACTGAAACTCAAATGTAAGAGTAGCCTGGAGTCCAATTACTGAGCTTCCTTTGTTGCACCTGAGCATGATGGGACATAAGGGAGCCCTATTTTGGTGATAGCACTGTTCGAATACATGAATCATGAGAACCATTTTGTGTTTTTTTGAAGAGGCTGATACATATATTTCCCAAGATGAGTGCTTTTGCGTATTCAAATGGACACGGCACACAAAACCTTGACTTTGCTTCTAATCATGGGTTTCAGAGCGATGAAAAATGAACGGTATAAAGAATACTGCAAATTTGTATAGTAGTTACATGGCTAAAATGCAGTCTATTGCAAATACACGTACTGCTTCCAAAATTGTAGTTAAAAGTAAATGTAAAAAGTACACATAAAAGAGAAGTAGTTGCTTTTTTAGCAGCATTTCATATCATTATTCATCATTGTAAACCACAATGTGCATTTTCTTTGAGCTCTGTCAAAAAAATCTACTCAGTTCAGGTTAAGTAAAGAGTATTTTGTAATACTTTTCAACCCTGTGAAAAGTGAAAACAGTTGTGTCTTTTGAACAGGAAGCTGAAACCCGTGAACAGGCACATATGTTCAAGTACTAATTAAACGCTGTACTTTTTATGTAGATTAGTTGTTCACGTGCTTTTCAGTTTCAAACAAAACTCTTTAAATTGCCTTGTTTTTACTGCTCATTTGTCACTGTTTTGTAACTCAGTTAATAATTCCTGAGCTCGCATTAGTTTCACGTTCCTCTGCGCTGACAGAATAAATATTTCTTCTTTTTGGCTGCTCGGCTCTTGTAAACACAGAGAAATAAAGCCATCATTTAGTCTATAAATTTTATTTCTATTCACTCTAATACAAATTGCACTCTAAAAAGGTTTCCCAAAGCTCATGTAGCGTTCCTCTGAAGTCATTTAAGTGCTTTAAAAAGACTGGTGCATTATGGGTGATGTGTGGGCCTATTACAGCAAAGGATACGCCATATAGTATGTTTGCTATATTAGGCTCATGCCGTCCAAATGGAGAAAACAAACCTGTGATGAACATTGGACAAGACTTGAGCAGAGTTAGTTACCATGGCAACATCCAATCACTATTACACTTACGGAGTCCTGCTTTAAAGGGCCCATATTACGTTATTTTCTGATCTACGTTATAAAGCTGTTTCCTCATCAAAAACATACATTGTGTTTTGTTTTTTTTCCCCACACATATTTTACAAGTAAATTCTCTCAAACTAAAAACACTCTGTGGCACCTTGTAAAGTTATGTAGTAATACAGGAAGTGCTCCACTGTTTTTAGACTCCATACACTTTCAGTAGAGTCGTTTGGATGATTTCAGATCTGGACTCACTAGAGTCATTTGGATGATTTCAGATCTGGACAGGCCAGTCTCTACTAAAGTAAAAGTAAAACGTAGCTGTTAACTTGAAAACTACCGCTTGGTATCACGAAGTGGAACAGAGCATTTCGAGCTTTGGAGATGCAGACAGATCATAAAGGATTATTCAAATATGCGTGAATGAAACAAAACACATCTTCAAGTATGTTTTTGAGGCAGTATCACTATTATAACACTGTGTAAACAAGAATCAATTTGTATAATATAGGACCTTTAAATGAAAAACATACTCAGACAGTTTCCACTCTTCACATTTGTCTAGAGATGAAGAACTATTACACAACGTTTTACTGTTACAGTTTCAGATAAATTTAGTCCTCATAAAAATGAGTTTTGGTGCAGAACAAAATGAACATATCAAGTAAACATTATCACTCATTTGGATGCAGCGCCTACGTAACTCAAAAGAATTGATGGAGGCAGGTCACCATGACTCAGGAAACAGAGTGACAGAGTCGAAACTTTCCGTAAGCTGTGTGGGTGCATCTCATTGAACACCTCTTATTCGTCCACACATCCTTATTCCTGTGTCCTCTGAGCGTCCCCCAGCCGCAGGTCCCCAAATTGTGCGATTCACAACAACATTTAAGACACACTCCATTGCAGATATTCTCACAACGCAGCGGTAGCAGACAGGAGCATAAGGGCTGAGCAATGAAGCGAAGGCAGCTCAAACAGAAGTGCTCTTTGTGGGTTTTGGAGACAACAGTCTGTCAGTCTGTGTGCCTGCCTGGGTGGGGTCCCACGAGCTGTGCCACTGATGCGTTTGAGCCAGTCTGTTGCTATAAGTCCTGCGCAGTCTTCAGTGGCGCAGCAGAGGCTTCCTCATCAACGGCCGCTGTAAAAGGGAGGAGGTGGCTGAGCTAACGTTAGCCAAGGTCTGCTGAGGTCACCATCCACAGAAAAACATATGCGGGGGAAGAAGGGCGGGTGTCAGGGGTCAAATAAGGAAAAGTAAAGATGACAGGAGAGAGGGATGGCGGAGGGACGACTGTGTTTGTAATGAGAACTGACAAAAAGGAGCAAAACTGGTGGGACATATTATTGGACTATTTGCACACAGAATAGAAAATAAGAACAAGAGCATCACAATATGTGCACCATATATTCACAACCATTAGAAAACAGTTTGTAAATGATTGGACCAAATATACAAATACATGCTAAATTATGTAATAGTAAAAGTTGGTTTGCTTTGGTTTAGGGATGATGATGGTTTAGAATATATCAGAATCAAATAAAACACTTTAAGGTTCAATAATGAAATCACAGAGACTGCAGTTATTTAGATATCAGAATAAAACAAAATATTCTGTCTAATTATAACAAAACTACTACTACCAGTCCTACTCTGGTTGAATTTTGACACAGTTGTCTGAATTTCATGACCAGCAAAGACGATATATTTTTTCTATTTATATAGTTTTATTTGACAATTTGAAATGGGTGTGATGGAGAAAAATGCAAGTGCAACGAATCAAAACGAGCAAACTATCACAGAGGACAGAGCAAAGGCGTAAACCTTTGCCAAATGATCAGAGATACTGAAGTGTTTGAGCAGCGTTCCCATTTTCCAATTGAAAGGAAGCTAAATTTGACCCGCCCGGCTACAGAATCTCATAATTTAGCTCTTCTTCAACTACACTGGACAATGTGCTTTGAACAGCTATTTCAGATTAAGCCTAATCATCCAGCATTATTTTATCTGACGGCTGAAATTAGACTTTTGAGTTGCTTTCACTTGCATCATTTCGCTGGCTCAATTGAATTAGAGTGACTGCCTTTACAGGAAGAGGACAGCTACAATACAAAGAGTGCAGATGTGGAAGCCGATGTAAGGACAGGAAAAGTACCAACCCTGCCATTAGGCCTTTTATTCCTGTTTGTGGAGGAGGGTGGGATGATGAGAGCGCTGCACTGCTGGTGTCTATGTGCAAGTCATTATAGGGAAGACTTGGGGTCATGTAGAATAAGGATGAGGGGGTCACGGTTACATTTGCCTACTAACGAGACATGAGTGTGGTCTTCCAGCTGGACGAGTGCCACTTCTACTGGTCCTCTGCTTAAAGCTACATCCGAACAATCGCGGAAACTCTTGAGCTTTTAATAATGTACTAGAAATCCACTGAGGAGAGTTCATTTAGTGTCTTGGATGGTTTTGAGTGAAATCTGGAATGTGCAGAGTGTAATATCAAGTGTAATATTTGTGTCACTTAAAACCATAGTATGCAACTTTTTTTTTTTTTTTTTTACCTAAAACTAACCTAAAAGACAGCAGTGCAATTTCATCTAAAAATAAACTAATATAAAAGCATGTTGTTAGTTATGCACTGAAAAATATATAAAACATGGGTCCTAACTGTGAACAGACTTGCATCTCCACAAACGTCTTATTCCTGCTTTTTTCCATGGAAATGTTGTTCGTACGGCTATTTATCTCCATGACGGAGAATGTTCCGAATTATGGTTTTAATTTCTATTTTCATGAGTGCGTAATCCCTCAGTCGTCCGGGAAGGATATTCTTTTTTCTTTTCTTTTTGTTTCTATTTCCATGGAATCATGCAGTTAACTTTCCACTTCCAGAAAGTTACACACTGTACCTTTAATTTTGCCCCTGTGTTGTGTTCATATTACTGTCATTTGGATTGGGATTGAGAAATCAAAAAGATGTATTTTCTTTTTTACACTGAACTATATTTTCAAACTAGTATCCATGGGTTTTAGAGTGATAGAAAACTGACACTGTTGCCATAGCAAAGCCAAAGAAAATATTATACTATTTGAATGGGGAAAAGTACAAAAAGCGTCTCTAAGCCCGAAACTGAGACCCATGAAAAGTACCTCTTATTTTTAGCATTTATCTGTCTATCCATGTAGAACAACACTGATTTAAAATGAATCTTCTGTGATATTCTTCCTTGCACAGAAGTCTACTGTCTACTGATACTGTAACTGATGCCATAAACATCCTCTTGGGTTGTGAAGCTAACTGGAGGCACTGCTGTATCTGCAGCTCTGTTGCTAAAGTAAGAGTTTAATCTGGGTTTTGTTTTAACACAAACTTACCAGAAAGAAACTACAACCGGTGAGCTGATTTGTGCTGTTCAACAAGTCCCTACCAAATAACATTACAGTCAAAGGCTCGCTAGCATTTAGCCAACAGCTTTTCAATTCCTCACACGTGGCTTTTTCAGAAAATCAAACACGTGAACAGGACTCGTATTGATCACATGCTCTGAAAAACATGCAGTTTGAATCCATTTTGTAGTATTTTCATGCATTTTTAGACTTTGTTAATGTGTGCACCATCGTAACCCTTAATTATTCCACCATTAACAATATATATAGAGCACTCCCAGCATGATGTCATACTGCAAAGTGTGAAAATAGTGAAAAATATTAAAAATGCAAACAGATCTGAACAAGATGTAGTGATAATTCTTGTACATCTATTACGCGCCATCGCCAACAAATGTATTTTCCATACCCACATTTCTTGTAATTAGTAAAACAGGATGCAACCTTATACAGAGTAACTTACACAACACTTTAGATTAAACTACTGTAACCCAATTAGAGAAAACTGCAGTAGTAAAAGGCTGTATTACCATGATGGTGGTCACGACAACAGTTCGGTTCTCCATGGCTGAGCTGTCATTGGAGAGAGCATTCTCATTCTGCACCAGCACCAGCTTGTCGATGTCATTCCAGTAGCCAATCTAACAGAAACAGAAAAACACGCCATAAATTATTAGTCCGAAACAAGAATCTAACCACGTTTGACCATCCTATATCAGAGAGAGAGAGAGAGAGAGAG
>KN499762.1:0-13360 GCA_000787155.1 Scartelaos histophorus | reverse complement strand
AGATCCACTCCCATGGACGGACAGGCATAGATGACCAGGACGAATCCACTGCCAATAAGGTTGTAAATCTGTAGACCAAAGCTATTGGCAGATGGAAACTACTGATCTAACAGGACGAGGACAGATTACACCAGGACATGAAGGAGGGAGGGGTCCAGGTCCTCAACACTAGGGGGCACCGCCGTCCAAACTGTGTGACATCACAAGGTGGAAGAGAGTATTTTGAGCTCTGGACTAATAATAAAGAGTTAGTCAAACATGTGTGAATGAAACAAAACACAACTCCAGGTATATTTTTGATACAACGCGTCTTAAAGCTCACAAGAGTCAATGTTGTGTAATTTAGCACGTTTAAGAAAGAATAAAGATGATGACCAATTTTTAGCATGAAGATTACGCGAGGTCTATCAGCAATTCAGTAAAGAAAAAAAGTCACTCCAGGGCTGGTAGTAGTGAAAAGGACATGAAAATATTGAGGTAGCTGGTGGTTTGGCTGCTGCAGTTGGGATCAGATTGAGTGTGTGGAATGGCATGTTGGATTAGAAAAAGTAATGCATGGTTAAAGTTCAAGTTATCGGTGCATCTTGACATATGACCTGTTTAAATAGAAATGTTTCCCCCGATGAACATTATATAAAGGATCCAGCAGCTTTAAAGCCGCACATTAACGTCCTCTTTTGAAGTCCACTATGTAGGCTGCATACATGAACCATGATTGGCCCATGTATTCCCCAGACCAAAATGAGTGAAGACCAGTAATGTATCCCTTGCAGCTGATAGCTTTGTGAATAGCTGCTTTAATGCATTCTGAACTCTGGTCTTTTTGAAATGAAGCAATCACTTCAGCTGTAGACAGTCACTTTATCTCGTACACCAGTTTTATCCCGTGCATTTGTACTATTTCGAGTTGCTTCAGTAATGTGCCATACCGAGACAGAAGTACACTGCAATAATATTAAAAGTTATTGTGCATTAATCTTTGCCTCTGCTGTTAATACACACAAAAACTTTAAATTGTAAGTTAAATTGAAATACTTCTATTTATAATTCAAAGCCTTCACATTCACACCTTGTTTGACTATGCGTTATGTGTGCATATTGTGTAATATTCCATGAAAAAAATAGTTAAAACTTCACATTGCATAGAACAATTAATAACAAGGCTATAGAAAAATAAGTGAAACAACGTTAAACATTTCAGTTTTGAAAAATGAAAATTGCATTTAAAAAGAAGGGTGAATGTGAGGTTAAATTATTAGTTTTCTGCTTTCACTCAAGAATTAATTCAAATAAAATGTTGACCCTAAATATTTTTGAGTTGCAGTTTCATTAATTCAGTCTTTTTTTCTAAGAACTCAAATATCTTCTGTTAGTGTTTTGCCCAGATTGTTGTGTCACAGGTAAAGGTGAAAAGGAAGGCTCTGAGCATCTTGTTCTATGACAGAAGGAGCTTCTTCCTTCTGGCTCCAGGCTCAGGTTTCTCCTGGAGCAAAAGATACAAGCAAGTCATTTAAGCAAGTGAATGTTTTTACACACAAGTTATCATAGAGTTCACATAGGCCCAGTTTTAAGTTGTTCCAACAGCTTCCAAAATGTTGTAATAAATGCATTCTAAATGTCCTTTAACCTTTTTTGCACTGGTTATTCTTACTTAGGTTATGCTGCCACCATGTCGGTAAAAACAATGTTGACAATTTCACTTTTTTTGTGGCCCAACTACAACAAGCCAAAAGTGTATTGAACCAGAGCAGATCACACACAAGTAACTATTGTGTATATACAGTGAGACAGCTGAAGCTGAGTTGTCACATGACTCTGCCCCTCAGAACTCTCCTTGTGGCTACAGAGACATGACTGTGCCCCTCTCTGTTGGCCTGTGGTTACATCATCACCACAGCGTGACCCCTCAAATCAAATCAAACCCTGGACCACACTCACACAGCCATTCACAGGACTTTGTTTTGGTCATTACAAAAGAGTTGGACGCCTTAGAGCTTTGAAAAATCTCTGCTGATCCAATTCAATCAAAGTTTGTTCTGCATGCTGCTTTTTCATCTGTGAAATAACACTAGATGTTTGTTGAGGACTATATCATTCCCCCTTGTATCAATTAAAATAAGACATCATTTGAGTGAAAAATATCATTTGACCTAATCACACATTTGTATCTGAAGACTTGGCGTGCACTCACACTAGCACTTTAGAACCGTGTCCAAGCACTGATCGCCCCTAAAGCGTGGTACATTTGTCCAGTGTGAGTGCAATCAAACTGTACCCAGGCACGGCACCACTGGGACTATGGCCCAGTTGGAGGAAGTGGCCAAAGCACGACATGGTTGCTGGTGTAAGCGCACACGCACAACTGTACTACACAAGCCTTGTACATTGTGTTGATGTTACTGATATGAGCAAAATGGTGAATAAAGTCCACACCAAAAACACTGCAAATATGACATGCAAATGGCATATCAGTTTCATAAACTGCAGCACTTCTGCTTAAGGTTATGGGAGATAATTCTCACTTTTCTGGTGGAGGGTCTGTCAAATGTTTTTCTCCATGGAGATGTTATTGCCCTGTCCAGGTTGTTTCACAGTATGGCATTTCTATTGTTCTATCTTCATGGACAACAAACAGGTCAGATCTGTGAAAAGGCAACACCACTCACAGTCAGAATGCTGGATTCTTTTTTTAAGTATTTTTGAGCTGTAAACCCACCTGTAATTGAATAAGTTACACTGAAAAAAAATGGTCTGAGAGGGGTCGCTCAAATTGCGAACAAAAATTTTACAACAGTAACATGACTTTTTTACAATTCTCTGTCCAGCTTGTTTAAATCTTACACAGGTCGCTTGATTGTGGCCGATGTTAGACCTGCATGTTTTTTTAATCACACTGAGGAAACATGACTTTGTAATAATCTCTGGTGAAGCTCCTCCCTCGAGAATTCTCCTCCCCAAATTTTTTGGAGAGAAATGTCATATGTATCAGGACACAATGTACATCCAGGAGGATTATGAGAGCTGATCTAGAGGTAAGACTTTTCCTAGAGTTTCTGGCCTAGAATTTGGTCCCTGTAAAGACATATTTGTGGTGTTATATTTGAAATTAGGGTTAATGTAAGGACTGTTTCCGTCAGACTGGGACAGTTATTCCAGAGTCGTCTACAGTGATATACAGACCTCTCCTGTAGCTGTGGGTAAGTTCATGAATGTTATAGTTGATGTTAGTCAGTTGATCTTTGCACCATTCTGAGAGTGAGGTTAACAGATAAAATAAAAAAGACTAGTGTTTTTGCATTATTTTATTTTAAAACCCTTTAAGGACATCATCAGTCTATGACATCACCACAATCTATGACATCACAGTCTATGACATCATCACAGTCTATGACATCACCACAGTCTATGACATCATCACAGTCTATGACATCACAGTCTATGACATCATCACAGTCTATGACATCACCACAGTCTGTGACATCACAGTCTATGACATCACCACAGTCTATGACATCACCACAGTCTATGACATCACCGTCTATGACATCACCACAGTCTGTGACATCACCACAGTCTGTGACATCACCACAGTCTGTGACATCACCACAGTCTATGACATCACCACAGTCTATGACATCACCACAGTCTATGATATCACCACAGTCTATGACATCATCACATGAAGCTTTTCATGGACACAACGTTATAACGTAGATCAGAACAGAGTGTACTATGGGAACTTTAATGAGAGGTATGCACACTATTTATTTATCGCACATTTAAGGTAATAAATAATTTAAATGTGTGCTTTTGTAGCACTAAACATTCTCATTTAAAACACACTGTAGTGACTATTTGTCAACAAAAACTAACAACAGTGTCAGAGCAAACTGTAAGACCAAACTGTGCCACCGACCTTTATCCCCTAGGTGCCTCATGGACTAAATCAAAAGAAATATAAAATAAAAAACAAAAAAGGTGCTAAGATAAATAAGTTTAAAAAAAGCAATAGTGCTTACGTAAACTATATTTGTATATTTAAATGTAGCTCTTTAATGTCATACTGTGGAGCATTCACTTTCTTGTACCTTGTTGTTTATGTTGTTTATAGTGGATTGCTTTGCTTGGTCTCCTTGTGTCTTATTAGGTGTTCCCAGGGGCCCATGGGTGCTACGCTGTATTCACTGGCATTTCCCACCGCACAAACAAGACAATTCAATCCTTATTTTTTTTCTATCTTCGTAACAAAAATACACTTCAATAAAGCAGCCATTTCCAGCGCAGCACATTTCTGAACCCGTTCTACATCAAGAGCATGTCCATTTCCCGTCTTCCCACACACTTAACCTGCTGTCTCTTCTGTGACATTCTCCAGTGCTGCTTATCTGCTGAAATGCCACTATCAGGTGTATTTTTATCATCACATTTAATCTTTACACCGCGGCGCTCAAACAGATGGGCTTCGACCTTAAGTTCCCAAACATCAGCTTTTTGTATTTTTATTCTTTACATAATAGTTTTTCTTGCTTGCCTGCTGACTCACTGCGCCTGCTTCTTACCTCAGACTTTCATAAACAATACAAACAATCTAGTAGGGCTATTTTTGGGACTCGTTGGAAGCTGTGTGTTTATATTACACGGTTAATCTTGACACTAACACGCTAAATCCCACACCTGGCAACATGAACGAAGTACAGCTCAGAGCGATGCTGCGTAAAAATGACTCATCTAATATGTGTACATGCGGGGTCCTGGAGGGGTTTTTCTACATGCCTGTGTACTGGCGATGAAGCTAGAGTCAACATCAGGTCACATTGTGGTTGTGGAGGATCTGTCATACTTTATCACAGATTTTTCACCAGTTGAAAATAGCATTGAGCGCCATAGATCAGTTGAACGGTCAGTCAGGTTTAATTTTGCTCTACATTTTTCAGAGGCACCGGATCAACTTTGATAAGACGTTTACAAAGTACTACAGTGTACTTGAATTCACTGTTTTATCCTGAAAGCAGTTGCCCGTTTTTCTAAAGATGTTCGTTACCATTCTACAATATGGCATCAAAGGGCTCATGTTATGCTCATTTGTGATCTTCACTAGAATCATTTGGATCATTTCAGCCCTGCACTTGCCATTCTCTACTGAACTGAAGGTAAAAGGAGCTGTTAGCTTCAAAGCTGCATGACATTCCAAGGTGGATTCCAAGGAGCATTTTGTGCTTTGAAGATGTAGACAGACTAATAATGCAGGGTTATGCACACGTGCAAAAGAAATAAAACACAACTCTGGGTAGTTTTTCAAGAAGTAACGACATTCTAACATGGCTTAAAGCTCAAAGAGTCAATTGTGTGTAATATAGAACATTTAAACTTAGCATTTCTTCAATTACTGTATGTTTTTTTCCTCCTCAACTCTTACTCTAAGTGTAGTCACCTTTCCACAGATCTGACTTGCTCCAGCTCTAGCTGGAGCTCCCAATGTAGGTATTCCCATGAATAAGTTCAATGTCATACTGTGGACAATTCCAGGCAAAAGCAGGAACACCCACCTCTTTGTGTCATAAAGATGCTATTGCTTTGCAGGGAAGGTTCCACATTAAATCAATTGTTCTTTCATTCACATATAATCCTTGAAAAACATACATTCTTATTGTGTCGCCTCGTCACAAATCTCATGCCTAAACAAGCTTGGCAGCTTCATCTGCCTGTCTCCATGGAGATGGGTAAGTCTAATACCATATAGTTTACATTCATGGCATAGCAATAACATCACCACAGGCACAAGCTGTGGTGGAACCTCCTATAGAAAAGCTAAAGGTCCTAGGGCTTTAAGCCATGTTATAATGTTGTCACTTCATTAAAAACATGCCTGGAGTTGTGCTTTGTGTCACTCACACATTTGAGTAACCCTTTAGTGATGACAGTGATGATATCACAAGGTGGAACAGAGTAGGGTGACCAGACAGCCTTTTTTTCTGGACATGTCGTCCTTTAGGGACCCAAAAAAACATCCGTGAGGGATTTCTAAATTATGCCAAAATATTTGGGATTTTGACAGCTTTGAGTGGGACACTGGCACATTAGCTACTGTGGAGAGGTTGGATGATCATGACACAGTTCTTCATGTCTCAAACTCTAGCGTCACAAGCCGTGGTGCGCACATGCTACACAGGAATAGTTTCACTCTCTTCAGCGTTATCTTATGATAAATACAGGATAAATACAGGATAAAACATGTGTTGAGACGTCCTGTTAAAGGCTGTTGTGTTCGTCCTGCTCTGAATCACAGACTGAAGTCTCCTGTGAAAAGTGACAGGAGCAGGACTCTACCTGAGCAGGGACACTGTCAGGAAAATAACCCATGAAAAAAATAAATATAGCTTACACTGTTTTATATTATTGTGCTATGACTGAGTAGGCCTTTAAAATGCAGTGAAATACAGTGAATTGTCCAAAATTCCCCTGGTGAGGACCCCAGACCTCCGGATGCACATAATATCACATATTTGTAATATTAAATTCAGACACCAACAGAAATTAACGGTTACAAAGTACAAACCTCACCAGTTTTTTCGCTCCCGAACCCGGTGTCCTCCTTTTTGATAAATCTGGTCAGTGTGTCAGTGTCTTAATATGCAGGATTTGTGTGTTAAACTTGAGTAAATGAAACAAAACACAACTCCTGGTATGTTTGTTAGACAACACCTGGGCTACATATGAGCAGTTGTGTGTCTTCTGTCATTTGCCATTAGCTGATAGGTGAAATGAAAGCGTGCTATGAGCTCACTGACCACCGTGCACCGCCATGATGATGGCCTTTCTCTTCGTATTAAACTTAAATGTCACACATGGACTCAAACAGGAAGGACAGCCACACTGGGCGACCACATTACAACCTCTAGGTGGTCATTGTGTTGAAACATTTGCAGATATAACCTTCTGTATTTGAAGACATGTTTCTGGCATGTTCTTTGGAGCTTATTCAGAGCATTATGTTTTGCATTCCATTGGGTACTGCTAAGCTCCTGCATTACTCATGCTCCGCTTTTGACAACGAGCAGATGGTTACCAAAAATGTCAAAATATGCACACTTAAAGGGCCCATATTACGAAATTTTCTGATCTGTTATACTGTTGTTTCCTCATAAGTTGTGTTTTGTTTCAGTCACTTTTCACACACAAACCCTGCATATTTTCCCAGGAAGTGAAAACCCTCTGTTCTACTTTGTGATGTCATGATGCATAAACATTATTTTTCAAGCGTACCATTACTTTGAGTATTTATTTTACATTGTTGGAGTAGCGGCACGTTACTATTTTTCAAATATTCCACTTTTCTGACATGAATAATATGAATGTGATAGCTTATCATACTTTGCGCTCCGATATATATCACAGAAAAAATGCTTGGGCCGGTGCAAAGTCTTGAGCAGAGAATACTTCGGCCACATTTGGACTTTGGGAAAATGTCCCATCTGAGTTGTGGGAATCAGCAATTTTGTAAAAGAGCGTAGGACACTAACCCCAAACCTTCGGGAAAATGGCTAATCTAAAACGGAGGCTGCATGGGCCCTTTGTGCTTCATTCATTTCATCATGTAGAGTATCTGCGGAGCTATTTGGACAGTCCACCGCACCATTACAGAATAGATAAGAAACGTCGCCTGCAACAGTGATAATAAAAAGTATCGTAATGAAGGGATGTCAGGATAGGCAGTGGAGACCATAGAAAATGCTACACCTCTAGAATCATTTGGATGATTTGGGGTCAAGAATTGCCAATCTCTCCCGAACCAAAGGTAAAAAGGTAGGTGTTAACTTGAGAACTACCACTACATGACATCACAAGGTGGAATAGAACTTTTAGAGCTTCTGAGATGTATAAAAAAACTTATAAAAAAGAATTACACAAACATGTGAAAGAAACACAACTCCAGGTATGTTTATGAGGAGGTAGCATCATTTTAACATGACTTAAAGCTCACAAGAGTCAAATTTGTGCAATTATAGGACTTTTTACACTTTTATGAATTTAAATGTGTCTCACCCAAGAGACAGATTGGGCACATTTGGGATTATGACGATATTAGGCTCTTTATCTGACAGTGAGCCCAGACGATGCTTCATCTTGACTAGACTGGCTCTTTGCATTTCTCATGAATTTAAATTACCACATTAACCAAACAAGCTTCAATTGTTTTTCGAAATAAACTGTTTTATCCGCGCAAATCTATGGTCTGGAAAGCTTACGCAATATTCAAATACACGTCGCATATAGAGCACCAGTCACAAGTTTTGATAAACAAAAGTTATCAAATATATAAAGTAAAATGCATGGGATTATGTAGCAAAGGAAAGGTTTTTGTATAGTTGTTTAGTTATGGTGCATTGTGTAACTTTTCTTTCAAGAACTTAATTCAGAAAGTTACACATTAGACTAGCTCACACGTGCATTAGACTGATATTGTGCTAATGATTTTGACGCCGGAGAATGAATAACTGTCACTGGAGACTATCTGTTTCATATGGAGATTATAATTATTGTGATAACGGAAAATGCGCGCAAACTGATGTGTCTGTATGTGTGTGTGGGTGTGTGTGTTTATCGCAAATCAGAAAACCAAACGGCGCCCCTCGAGATTGGGCTGAGGAAATTTGTGAGCTCTCCACACTGTTTTCCTTCTTGACAATTCTGACAGATATGAGCCAGAGGAATCCTGTTCACACGTGAGACAAATGTGATGTGTGTGTGTGGTTTGTGGTGCAGTGGAATGTGTGTGTGTGTGTGTGTGTGTGGGGTTTGTGGTGCAGTGGGATGTGTGTGTGGGGTTTGTGGTGCAGTGGGATGTGTGTGTGGTCTCCATCAGCAGGTCAGCACTTTAAATCTCACCACACTGTTGGATCTACTCATTTCTAGTTTCTCTTTATATACACACATAGAACTGGTGAGTGCGTGAAGTTAAAACGAACCAAAGAATCAGTGACTGAATATTCAAAAAAAAAAAAAACATACAGTGACATGATTTTTCAATTAAATGTTAATTTGTTTTAGTATTCAAATGTTGCACTTGGTAAAGGTGTAAACATCATGATATTTTGACAATAGATTGAAAAGTGACTCAAAATGCAAAGTGGAATGTATTCTCCCAGTATTGGAGCACATATTTCTGACACTAATGCCTCAGCAGTAACAGAGGACATTTTGCGTTGCGTTCATGTGATGACAGCTGTTTAACCTCCAGGAATTAGGTTTTTACAATTACATTCTTGCTGTGTTTTACTGCAGAAGAATTCTCTTCGCCTCTTCACTGATCCACAGCGTGACAGAAATGAAAAGATTCAGTGGCTTAGTTATATGTCATATCTGTGGAGAGGCAATCTGGCTCACACAATGTTTTTTTTGGCATGGCATGGCATGGTTGGGACTTTGACCCAGATGGAGGTGGGCCAAAGCATGGCTCATGTACGTGAACATGGACGACTTTACTACATGAGCCTTTTGCTGTGCTCAAATGTTACTCACACGAGGAAAACTGTCCTTAGCTTAAGGACTGTGATAGAAACAAAAGTTTTGCAGTCTGTCTCCTTACTCTGTCCTCACTCTGCAGGTCTCATATCTGTCTTTCTATTGAATAGATTTCATGGCACTGATCTTATCTTCTTCACTAAAGTCAAAGCTCTGCTGAACAACATGTAAACAAACAGCTCTGTGTGATGACGCCATCGGCCGTGGCCTCGTTCTCTTGTGCAGGTGTGAATACAGGCCACACAACCCTACACACACACACACACACACACACACACACACGTGCTTGAGAAGGGCAACGTCCTAAGTCCTGGTGTGTGTGCACAACACAGGCAGGAACCAGTCAATATTACACACTTCAGAAAACATACAACACACTTCATTTAAATGTTATTCTAAATCTTTGTAGAATTAATGAATGAATTTATTAAATTGAACTGACACACAAAAAACTATTCCACTTGTTTTTGTTTGTTTGTAGCTACATTACAGCGTGTTTAACTTTGTGTTCTTACATGTAGCAGAAGGACAAGTCCAATTTGTGTTCCCCACTGTAGAATGGACAGACCTAATTAGTGCAGTAAATGTCATGAACCTTCAACTTCTCTCATTAAATGATTGCTGAAAGTCTAGTCTACAGAAAGCCCCCTAATTCTAATGAGAAAAGGACCACAAAATCACTCCTCAGAGCTCCTTTCACTGACACAGGGTTTCACCTGTCAACTTCTCCTCTCGACCAGGTCCCTGTCCTACACCCGTCATCATTACAGCGCTCCCTGTGTCTTCTCCAATATCAAAGAAGCAACTTGTTCCATCTTCATTTCTCTCCTGTCTTTGCTCTTTGTTTTTCTCTTGTAGCCTTGACCAGTGAATCTTAAAATGGGGAAGAGGCTGATTTCTGTTAACAGTAAGATCTGTGGAGAGGTGAGCCAGCTGACACTAAAAATGCAGGTTTTAAAGATTAACGCTTTTTGTTTTTAAAGTTCAGTGCCATTATTTGAATCACTCCACACAAAAGGCAGTCTGCTCAGAAAACTGAACATCATTGCTGTGAGGCCAAAATACCAAGCCCTGTGGCACCTTGCAGCAACTTTACTGCTGATACTTTGCAGTGACATCACCCTGGGGGTGTCCCTTATGTATCTCTGTGGTGGGATGTTCAGCAATTACCAAGTGCCCATCAGCAAACATAGACAAAAAAGTTTTAAGAAAGCTCTTTAACTAAAAGCTAAAATGTAGCTTTTAACTTGAAAACTACCACTTCATGACATCACAAGGTGGAATAGAGCATTTTGAGCTTTAGAGGTGTAGACAGACCATTAATAAAGGGTTACTCAAACGTGTGAATGAAGCAAAACACTACTCCAGGTATGCTTTTGTGGTTGTAATAACATTATAGCGTAGCTTAAAGCTCACAAGAGTCAGCCTTGTGACCTTTAAAGTCTAACAAATCCTGTTGTGGTGGTGCAGGACTGACTGTTTTATATTGTAAAACTGAAAGCATGATTGAAAGTCACAGAGAGTCAAATCTGTTTAATGAAGTCTAATAAAGTCTTGACTTCATTGTGTATGTGTGTGTGAGGTCGGGCTGGTGACTCACACCCCAGAAAGTGTCACCCAGACCAGGCCCCATCAGTCATGTCAGTCATGTTATGCTCTGGCCCTGAGAGAACAGCTATGGTGATAGTGCAAATATTCAGAATCAGGACAAGTTTTATTACCACTGTCAGCAAACAAAATTCATGAACTATGAACTTGCTTTGGTGATGGTGCAATATAAAATAATGAATTATAAAGGTCCAATGTAAACTATGACACTATAAAGGCACACATACAATGAATTACACTTCAATTTGAATATAAATACAAAACATTCAGTATAGACAGAAGAGCGCAAAACTAGAATGAAATATTGTTGAAATTAGTTATTTAAAGGTGCACTATGGAGCGTTTCAGTGTTCCACAATATGATGTTAAATAGAGTACCTCACAGATCTGACCTGTAACTTGGTTGGAAGATAGAAAGGTCTGATGCCATACTGTGAAATATTCCAGACAAAGCAATAACATCTCCATGGAGAAAAGCATTCCTCGACGAATCCTCCACCAGAAAAGTTACACAGTGCATCTTTAAAGTGGCCGCTGTTTTAGAGTTCATGAGTTTAACAGTAGAGTAAGAAAGAAACTGCTTTTTTGATCAGAGCTTCTGTAGCCTCCTGCCCATGGGGAGTGTCTTAAATCGTCTGTGTTCAGGTTGAGAAGGTCAGATGTGATCTTACCTGCTCTCCCCTGAGTCCTAGAGATGTACAGATTCTGCGGGCGATCGCCTTCTCCTCAGACCCACAATGCTTTGCTGCAGTCTTTGCCTGTGTCTGGCAGTGGCCCCAGCGTACCACACCGTGATGAAGGAGGAGAGGATGGACTCAGTGACTTGTGTGTCTTGGGTTTCAGATACTGCAGTCTTCTGCTGGACCTTCTGGAGGAGGGAGCTGGTGCATGGGCTCTCACTGGAGTTCCTGGGTGATGATGGTGATGAGGAAATGGAAAATGCCCACAGTCTTACGGAGGTTACTGAACACATACTTTAATAAAGATTTAGTCTTTAAATGTCATATGTAACTCAAAATAGTGAGTTTTAAGCCATGTTAGAATGTTGTTAGCTTATCTAAAACATACCTGGAGTTGTGCGTTGTTTCATTCACATGTTTGAGTAACCCTGCATTATTAGTCTGTCTACATCTCCAAAGCTCAAAATTCCCTGTTCCACATTAGTTTTCAAGTTGACTGCTCCTTTTGCTTTTGTTTAGTAGCCACTGGAAATTCCAGAGCTTAAATTATTCAGATGGTTCTAGTAAACACGTATAGGGTTTAAAAACACAGTGTCACATGACATCAGAAGGTGAAACTGTTTTTTCTGTTTAAAATGTGTGTTAGACATGTGTGAATAAAACAAAACGACAAACAAAACTCCAGGTATGTTTGTGACGAGGAAACAGTATTATAACATAGATCAGAAAATATGCAAAATGCTTATCTAATGGCTTGTGACAATTTTTTCCCTATCCTATTTTTCAGTGTAGAGCAAAAACCGGTATAAGCATAGTCAAACTATTTAAAAGGCGCACTATGCAACTTTTCAGCTAAAGGCTTCGCAGTTGTTATTGCTCTGGCCGGAATGTTCCACAGTATGGCATGAAACGAAACGTATCTATCTTTTCTTATATCTTTATCTATTTTTAAGCGCCAGTAGTGTCAAAAACAGTGAATGAAAAACAAACGCAACTGCACATCTAATGGATGTGAGCTTGATCCATTCATGCGCCTGCACCATTTACCACAGGCTTGCGTTTAACAGTAATAGACGCATTTATCTGTTGGGAGCTTTGCCTCTAAACTTGACTGGAATATTAAACATTAGAACTCGGGTTGGAGCATTTGGCTTCGCTACAGGAGGTTTTCTGAGTGCAGAGATGGACCCTGTGGGGCTGTCTGACACACCCAAAGCACTGCGCAAGAGACAGAACTTTACAATTCATATAATCACTACAATTTATTTTTAAAGACAAGATAAGACTTTGGCAGAACGGATAGAGAATAGCAAAACAGTGTAGATCACAGTAATGTTAAAGCTCCTACATTATGCATAATTCTTGTGAGCTTTAAGACGGGTTATAATGTTGTTACCTCATCAAAAACATACCTGCTGGAGTTTGTTTCATTCATACATGTTTGAGTAATCCTGTTTACATCTCCACAGCTCGAAATGCTCTGTTCCACCTTGTGATGTCATGAAGTGAGTTTTTAAATTATATATATATATATTGTATATATATATATA
>JACN01013914.1:0-23543 GCA_000787155.1 Scartelaos histophorus | reverse complement strand
ATTTGAGCTGTAGAGGGTTGAATAAAGTTTATTGTTTTAAAAGGATATGCTGGGATTATCCTTGCTTTATTTTACTCTTAGTAATTACGCGGCATAAAGTAATATTGTTTATATATGTCTGCAGCAGTGTACCATGCTTGAAAATTTGTTATCATGACAGGCCTAGAAAGAAGTCTCACCAAGCCCTATGCAATTAATACTAAGTTCATAAGTTACACAGTTACAGCTTTTTCTGACTGTCTGCAATAAGCAGAGGAGTTTATGCTGTGTGACAGTTGTTTATCTCTGTGGCTGCTTTCCTTTGTGTGTCTTTACATTCCTAGTGTGGTCACAGGACTGTTGTGACACGAAAGCATGATGCAGCAGTTATGCCACTCCATGAGAGATCACTATAGTCACATAAGTTAGCATGTTGACATTTCTAACTGAATTTTTTTCTTTGATTGTGATATAATGAGAATTTAAAGGTCCTATACTACGCAAAATTGATTTTATATTGTGTACTTTAAGACATGTTATAACGTTGTTACCTCATCAAAAACATACCTGGACATATATGTTTCAGTAATCCTTTCGTATCAGAGTGTCTAAATCTCCAGTGTTCAAGATCCTCTATTCCACCTTGTGATGTCATGTAGTAGTAGTAGTAGTTTTAAAGTTAACATCTACCTTTTAGATTTAGCTCAGTAGAGATATCATCCAAATGATTCAAGTGAAGGTGTATGGAGTTTAGAAATATAGTGAAGCACTTCCTGTATTATCACAAGGTGGGTCAGAATGTTTTCTGTTTGAGAGAAGAATTCATCTTTAATATGCAGGGTTTGTGTGTTAAACATGTGTTAATCAAAACAATATCAGAAGATGGCATAATATGAGCCCTTTAAATGTTTACATAACTCACTTCACAAAAATTCACAGATAAAGTGCTTTCCCCTCATTTGCCCCAAAATGCAGTTCTGTTTGAACATATAGATTTAAGAAATGAACACATAAACATCACATAAACAACTGCACCTTCCGTTGGTTTACTAAAGATGAAATATTCTTGGATTCATGATGAGATCTTGTATTGTTTGGCAACAGTATTACCATCGTAAGAACATTGTAGAGATATTTCTTTGTGCTATCCTGCTTAATTTCAAAAAGGAAATGTCCACTATTCGTTGTATTTTTAGTTTATAACATTGTGTGCTTTTCCAGCTATAGAGGATTTCCTTTGCATGCATCTCCACTTGCACATCGGAAAACAACTTGTGTGATCATTGACACAGCTCTGCAAATAGATATATGGTCCACTGGTCTTAAATATAAATAAGTACATTTATTTAGATGATTCTATGAATTCCCTTTTTTTTTACACCAAAATAGCAAAATGGAAACAATAGGAAATGTTTAATTGTCCCCTAGAGACTTTCTATTACTCACTGAGAAGAAACAAGTGACAATTGAAGGAAACTTGTTTGGTGCGCCGGAAATAGTTTTGTTTGGAAATACCTGTGAATTTAGCATTATACCTGATTTCCTGGAAAAACAATATTAAACACAATTGCTAACAATGACCAAGGAAAGCAGGAGGCCAAAGAAGATGAAAAACCACTAGGGTTGTGTAAATAAAATAAGTCAAGTATACAGGATGCTCCTCAGGTGTGGCGCCACCTGTTTCCTTGCTCCTCGACGCCCTGTGATCAAGTTGACAAAGTGAATCATTTGTGGTTATGATGATTTAGTCTACCTGAAGCCACAACTAACATCAATCCAACCCAGCTGTTAAGATGTTAACTACAGAGTATATTATGTCAGGGCGATGCATGTGAACATTTGTTGATACTTACTTGTATGTTAAATAATTTGTTTAGTTGATGATCTTTCTAGTTGTAGACCCATAGGCCGTAGAAGCATGTGAATTCAGGCTCTATCTCTTCTACACAGAAAAGTGAACATGTTTTCTCAGGCTTTTTTACAATGGACAATACATACATTGTTGCATAAGCACTGGGGCAGTGGGGCTATGTCAGGACGCCACAAATGCTTTCAAAATATAAAACTGATTCAAAAAGAACATACATGAGTCCATAAATATTTAATCTCAGCTATCTTAAATGCATATCTTGAATTGTGGGAAATGACCCCACCTAGGCAGTTATGGAAATTCTGTCTTCTTCTTGAAATGAAAACTCCTAGAATATTTGCAGTAGACTATATACAACACTTCAAGGACTGTACAGATTTAAAACAACATAATATGCAGATTGATAGAATACTCTACGTTCCTTTCGTCTCCAATTCTTCTCCTTGGAGAACTAACTGCAGATTAACCCTGGAATAAATTTTGTAAATTTGTGTCCTTCCCTTTGTACTTTTATTGCTTTGCCTTAATCACCTTGTTTAAAAAGGTCTGACATGCCTTACAAGTCTCCACTCCCACTGGTGTCTGTATATCAGTGTCTGTACTTACAAAGCCTGTCTCTGCCTCTAGAATACAGCCACTTAATGTGTGGTACCAGGCTCCACCACTCTGCAGTAGAATTCTTGGGTTGGATGACATTGCTCATCATGTCTGTGTATGAAGGGAGAGGATTAGTGAGGTTGCGCTCGCACTGATATGAGAAAGTGGAGGAAATGTTTATGGAAAAAGGCTGAATGTTGACCTCTGTTTGAACACATGTTTAAATTCAATAGATTACAGAGACTCCCTCGCTCACAAACCAAAATGGCTGTCATTCTTTAACTTTGCTTTTTTATTTGATTTGTTTTGCCAGCAGAGCAGCTGACAGATTCACATGAGCAATGATTATCCCACAAAACAAAGTTGTATCTCTGTTCTTTTGCTATTGTGTTATTGGAATAATTTCATAATCAGAATGTGCAGGTAATCAACTATATAAACTATATAAACAACAAATTCACATGTACAATATTTCAATGTTTGCATGAGGCAACATATTCTGGTATTGTGAGCTCTATTATGCTGGCCATTCCTAGAACATGAAAGTGGTGAATAAATGGGGGCCTAAACTATAGAGTTATTAAAGTCTGGATGACTAAATTAGCTACTTTGATGAAAATTTGAATATATGAGCAAAAAGTGATGTCCTTTTTGCTCATTATTATATAATTACTATACTATACTATACTAATTACTATAATTTATTATCTCAAACACAGTTATTGGCCCGTGAGGCATGGCTGTGGCATGTTTTGTTAGCTGGGCGTTGGCTGTTTGCATAGGGTTAAAGATGAAAACTCTTGGCCACTTAAACTTCGATTATTGTCTTTAAGCATGTTTACTCACTGTGTGTTCAGTAACCTGTATAAGGGTAATCTATCTTTACCTTACAGGCTTTGAGTTTGATAAGGGCAGCACTCTTACTACTTGTATTCGTATTTGGACACATTGATAGGGACACATATTTATAAACATGTAAACATGTTTGTTGCTCAGGCTAAGAGATTAATATCTTTTTCACAGGCCTTTCACATTCTAAACATCTAATAGATTCATCAGTTGGCAAAATATAAATATCTGGCGTTCCAGATCTCTCCAAACAGAATGAAAAAGGACTGCTGTGACCACAGAGGTTGGACAGTTTCACCTTGTCACTGTCTCAGACAATATTTCTGCATTACTTTGTGCGTCCCCCCTGATGATTTTCTTATGCATTTTTTGCTTCTCTTGTTTGGACAGATGCTACCCCCCTGCGCCGACCCCATCCTCTTGGACTGCCATAGCGCACAGCACAATGAGGTAACACTCAATTCTGTTAATGTTAGAAGGCCAACCCAAATCCCAAACACTTCCTTCCAGTCGGTATCAAAAGATGTTATGAATATGACTACCTGAGGAAAATTATGTTTTTGAAGTATTTATGAATGGGTTATGTAAAAGGCAACTCAATGACCGCACTCAACTTCAACTGCTGCTCTTTTTTATGTTTTGATTTTGCAGGCCTCAACTGAGAAGCCTAAATTCATTTTAGAAAAGAATGTGGGTATATAAATCTGGCTAAAGGTTATATACAATAAAGGTTGGTAGGTTCATTATTGCTAGTGTACTGTTAGTCACACTGCTTGGGAGTGCCACACAGCCATGAACCACTTAAGCATTTCAAGACAGCAGAGAAATGTCTATTTACTTAACATTGATCATGAAAATATCTATACTTAATCATGCAAATTTTGTTTTAAATGTGTAAAAACCCTAATTGGCTGTGCATGGCAGGTTTAAATGCCAATAGAGTGTTTTTAGAACTACACTTATAATGTAGGATCACTTTGCTGCTATAGTTCTACCATGTCAAGTTCCCATTTATGGGATTGCAGTTATGGAAATAAACGTGTAGTGTCATTTGCTTATGTCCCTGCTTACTGAAAAAGTCACAATTATTTGTTTGATTTTATGTATAACCTTCTGACAGTCCAGGGTTTTAAATCTTTGACAACTCCAACAATAACTCTATTTGGTGCAATGAAGGAGGAAACCCCAAAGAGTGCCAGAACCTCGTTAACATGTTGTGAATCTTGCACATTCCTCTGTTCACAAATTACAGCACTTTTGTTAGCCCGACGCATTTGAGCCGAGCCGCTCATCATCTGCAGATCCGCTCTTGGGCACAGCCACAGACCGTGGAGCATCGCGCTGTCGGCTCCCCCTTTAGTAGCCCCGCCTTAAAATCAGTCGATGAATTTCTATCGAACTCGCCAGTTTTCGTCCAATCAGAGGACAAAGGAGTGGTCTCGAGACGGTGGTCCGTGAGTGCGGCAGCCAATCAGTGCCAGAGATTGTCAAACAAAGCTTGCACGTCAACACTCGTTGGCTGCCTGAATGGTGCATATATATGTGCACGCTGGGCTTATTTAAGGAAACGCGGTGAAGTGAACTAATGCATCCGTTATCTTTCTCCATGTTCATGTGAGTTGTATGGCGAAGTTAGATGTTATAACATATTATATTATTAGAACGTGCAAAAACAATTTCTCCAAGAATGGCACCAACCATCCCCTGTGCATCTTATTAAATGTCCCCAGGTGGGACATCATGTCGCAGGTCCATGTGGACTTTTACGCAGGCATTAATTCATTTAATCACCTTCTGTTGTACTTGTGTGTTTGGCCTAATCACGGTCTTGTAGCTTCTAAAACTTACACACTAGTTGTATGGGTTTATCGGGTCACTTTTCCACGGGAAAACACCGGTAAATGTGTTAAAGTAGTCAAGTAAATCATCCAAGCAAGTAATTCTGAAAGTCAGAGTGGCGTGTATTGTACAGGGCCACAGCCCATGTCCAGGCGGCCCAGTCTCGGCTTGATAAATAGTAGAGGAAGGGGCGGGGATGAGGAGGAGGGTTTCTCTTCATTGAACCAACAGCTTTAAACTGCTGCCGCTTCAGTCCATCTCCTCCTCTCAGCAGCCGCACACCAGCACCGCGGTTTGGGTACCACCTTTAGGCTTAGCGTTTCATTTTTACAGGTGCCAACATTTTTGATACTCTTGTCCCCAGCCTCGCCAAGAGGAAGCCGGCGGACTCGCGGTGCAGGCGGTAGCTGAGAAGTTGAAGCCAGGCTGCTCCACCACCAGAGGACAGATCCACGCCTTTTCTTTCTGTTTCTATCCACTATAGAGACGTATCTGCGACTTCAGTGAAGTTTTGCCCGGTCCAGAGGACAGCACAACCTCAATCACCATGACCCGGAGATCATGTGCCATTTACGCCACCGGCATCGTGTGCGCTCACCTCCTCATAGTGGGGATCGCCCTGGTCGTGGCTCAAGTCTTCCAAACGATGATTCATAGTCGCTTGAAAAAGGTAAGCTTTTTTCCACCCATTTTGAGATGTAAAATACTATTCATGACAAATCTACTGTCAAACTAAACAACACACCACATCAGTGCGTTTCATTTTAAATCTGTCCTTGAGTCTGAATCTGTCTGAGTTACACACATTTGTGGCTTATTCTGCTGTATAAAGTGATTTCTTGTATCCGTAAGCAAAAATTCGGTTCTTATTCTTGTTTTATTAACTTGTTTTTTAAGTCCCGAGACCTTGTCTACTTTATTTCACCCTTTTGCCATTCCTACAACCTGTGATGCATGACTTCTCGTGACAGGATTTACATGATTCTACATCAAATAAATGACATTCACACAGACCAATTCCACACTACTACAGCCTAGTCTAAAATCAGTCTAATCCTCTGTTTTGGGCTTGACCTCATGACACATTTGTTGATGCAGGCGTGAGTCCTCTGTGGCCGGTTGGCTGCTGTAAAGAGGGTTACCGGTAGTAATAGTGGAATCTTAGCCAGCAGTGTGGGGGTGTGGGTAGGGATGGGGGGGAAGGGAGCCTGCATGGGTGACTCTGCAGGCTGTAGCACTTATTCATTCTCATAATACCTAGTATCTTTTTGTTTATTGTTAATGTGTACAATTGACTCATTCTTATGATCTTTAAAATGTGTTGTGCATTTTTGTTAGGAATTTAAGAGATATACATAATTTTCCCTCCCTCTTAAAATTAGTGCAGGTCATGAAATGTTGTGGCGGGGGAGTTTTAGCAGCTGACTGTGTAACCTATCCCTTCCAATCAATTGCTCTTGCCTGCCCTTTAAAATAGTTTGCATTCCTTCTGCTGACATTAATCACTTTTTAGATTCCACGGACTTCTGATAACATGTTTTAAGATCTCACCATAATTTGCTTTTAAGTTTTTGTGTTTTAAGTGTTTTATTAAACAATAAACCCATATAAATTTCACTATTGCTTAAGTTTAAAAAGCAGATGCAATAGGGCTGCACTTTTTTCTGTTAACTGTCAAACTAAGACCTTTTCCTTAATTATGGCACTATCCCAGTGGATACATCTTACTCAGAGTTCAGCAACAGAAGATGAAAATCTCATGTAGCTGGCAATTGCTCAGAATGACAGCTTGCCTAAACCTGCTTTTTACTGAACTGCTGGTGACGTGCTATTACATGTTGAAATGATTTAAAATCTTCCCTTTGCAGAATGTTCAAGTCTACCAATAGTGCATTCTCTTATGTTTTAACAAAAGATGCATTAAAGGCAATATCCTGAGTTGCTTGGGAGCTGGGTGTGGAAGCCAGTAGTGGGAATGTCATGTGAGGAATTTGACAAAACTCGAAGCCTGAGGACACAGTTTTAACCTAAGAACAGCCTTGTATTCTCTTGTTGTTCAAACTTCAATGAGGACAGTTGAACTTGAGAAGTAAATGCACACTTTCTCTAAATTATGTTTTTCAAGGTCTGCAATAGTATGAATAGTGTATGTATGAATAATAGTATGAATAATAGTAATATCAATACGAGTTTCCAGTCATAAACTGTCCGAAATGTTGTTGTGTTTTGATGTTACATTTTGGAGGGAATCAGGTACTAAACATAACAATTTAATAGAGACAGTTGAAGTTCGTGTCCATAAACATTCAGGTTATGCGTTATGTGTTATCTGTAGGTTGGCTTTACATGTTTTCTTATATAGTTAATGTTAAGCATTGGACAAATGGAGGGCGCGATTTTAAGACCTCAACATATTTCTGTTTTTTAATAGATATTTGTTCAGATTTCACAAAATGTGTCATTCTTAAATTTAAGGGTGATATTTTTAGAATCTAAAATTCTACAGACTGTACTGAACATATGCTTCTAATCCTATACTTGATGATCAAAGCATATTCTTTGAGTGTGTCATTTGACATTTATCCTGCCTTTTGTGAGGGCAGACCCAAACCTATTCAACATTTCTGTAGATAAGCTAAACATGCATGTCTACTTGGCTTTGTAAGCTAAACAGGAATTGTCCACCACACCTATATATATTGCCTTTAGGAGCAATGGCCTCAGAGACCACTAAGAACAATGTTCTGCCACTTATGGTTATGGAACAGAGGGTTTCCCGGAACTAACCATAAAAGACAAGAAGGAAGTGGGCTATTTTTCTTTTCGAGATCCCAAAATACCTTCAGAAAGGCTTCTTTTCCTGACTGATAACAATCAAGGTTTGTGAATGCAAGGAAAGTGTTGGTTCACATATCCTTTTAGCATTGAGTGAGTGGAAGGTGCCTCTTGTTTACACATATGGCACTCTACTGTATGTCGCAATTTGCTTCACCGCACAGGCATGAATACTCAACTCTGTTTGACAGTATTGCTCTCCCCAAACCTTGTTGTCTATTCTTGTGTTTTCACTTCATTCAAATGGTGCAAGACTACTTTAGCACATCATTTAAGATCATGAGATCAGCTGAATCTTGCTCATGGAAGATAATGTTTGCCGTTTGCTCTTATTTCTCAACACTTTTTCTCTAGGATAATTTGTAATTTTGATTATTTTATTAACATGTGTATTTTTGTCTTTGTAGGAAATAACTTTGACAGAGAAGAGCCAAGTATTTGAGTCTTGGAAGAACCCCCCTCCTCCTGTTTACATGGAATATTACTTTTTCAACGTGACCAACCCAGAAGTGTTTTTAGCGGGTGGCAAGGCATCTCTCAAACAAATAGGGCCTTATACGTACAGGTATGCACAGCTCTGAAAAACCGTTATTCATTAATTCTTCCAGTTTTGACATCAAAACCTTTTTTTTTCTTCAATAAAGGGAATACAGGCCAAGAGAAAATGTAACATTCTTGGAGAATGGTACCAAGGTTTATGCTGTCAACCCCAAAACCTTTGTTTTTGTGCCTGAGAAGTCCGCTGGTGACCCTACTGTGGACATAGTTAGGACAGTCAACATCCCATTTGCGGTATGTAATTTTTATAATGTAATTTTTATAATGTTATTTCATGTTTTTGACTAAATCCACTGTTATGTCTCTGGTAGGTTGTAATGGATCAGCTGAACTCCTACTCCTTTTTTCTCCGAACATTGGTATCTATGTACATGAACAGCCTGGGTGTGGATTTATTCATGACTCGCACTGTGCATGAGGTTCTGTGGGGGTTTAAGGACCCCATTCTCACTAAAGTCCACTCCATGAAGCCTGACGTGGACGAGTATTTTGGCCTAATGTGGAAGGTAAGCCAATTGCCTTTCTAATAGGTTTACTTTAGAGCAATACACGATAAAGGCCTTTATGTAGACAGCTGTAGTCAGGACTTAAACTGAGGAAGCTGGTCATGAGGAACAAAAGTGTGTGGTTCATTTTGCTTGGTGTCTCATGATACATTATGCTGATTCTGTGTATGCAAAAACTACACACACACAATGGTTTACAGATCATGTTGTAAAATTCACACTTTGGCCATATTGAATGTGTATTATGTCTGCTCTTTTCAGAAAAATGGTACCCATGAGGGTGAATTTGTGTTCCATACTGGTGAAGAAAACTACCTGGATTACGGAAAGATCGACACTTGGGATGGCCTGAGGTAATATGTCCTTTAAAAGCTGTTATATGTTCGTAAAATTGAACGCACATGTACAGTGTGATGTTACACAACCAGTAAATGGAAGTTCAGAGTCGACACATTGCCTTGTGGCATCTAGGACAGAATTGCAAAATGAATGTTTGCATAGCTGAAGTGACTTTGCACTTAAAATCTTGTATGAGTGAGCAAATTCTGGTTTACATTTACACAATGCTAACTGCAAAATCCTTTTTCCTCTAAAGGGAGATGTCGTGGTGGTCTTCGAACCAGAGTAACATGATCAATGGTACAGATGGTGCAGTGTTCCACCCTCTGATAAACAGAAACGAGCTGCTTTACATCTTTGCTGCTGATCTGTGCAGGTATTCACGTGTACTATTCTAGATTTGTTTACCAGTGATTGTAACTGGTCAAAGATATATTCAAGGAAACCTGCCTTTGATAAGGACAATAAAACATGTCTCTTATCAGTATCATTAGGGATTGGCTATATGTTGCCGTGTGTGCTAAAACAATAACATGTTTGTAGGTGAAATACCATGCTTCATCTTTTATTTTTAACTAGTGATGTCATAATATTAAAATTTAGTGTTAGTTATTTTAAGAAGACAATTTATGATTTTCACAAGAATCAAACAATACTGAAAGCTTACATTTTCTTTACACATTAGGTATATAATCTATACATCTATACATGACCATGACCATTCCTTAATTATGTCACCTTTATTATTAAAACTTTCTTAATAATAAAGTAAATGTTAAAATTAATGCAAGATAAACAAGAAAATACTAGGTAGGTTAGTTAGGTTTGACCTGAATCATCAAAATATTACAGATTTAACTGTATAATCTTGGCATCCCTACTCCTAATGTGTATCTTATGTAACCAATTTACCCCCTTTTGTGTAGGTCTATTCATTTAGCCTATGTGAAGGACGTGGAGGTGAAGGGCATCCAGGCGTACCGTTTTGCCCCCCCAAGTGACGTTCTCATGAGCCCCAAAGACAATCCAACTAATGAGGGCTTCTGTGTGCCAGCTGGAGACTGTCTCGGCACCGGCGTGCTTAAAGTCAGCGTTTGCCGTCAAGGTAATGGGACTATGCGTGTTCCTCCTCTTAACACACACACGCTAACCCCTTCGTCAAACACAGCCCCCTGACCCACTTACAAGTTCCCTTTGAAGAGAGGACTGCCACATGACACAGTTGCCCCCTTTTCAGTCCCCCTGAAAATGTTCTTTCATTCATTTGAACTGCTCGCTCTATGGCATCCCCACTGTTTGAGCATGTCTGATTCCACTCAATACACAGTTCAATGATTAACTCTGTGGTGGCTATTAAAGGACATTATAGTAGCCATTGACTGTTACTGTGATGGCCTTTGATAAGCTTCACTATAGCTGTAGTTTCATTGATGAATATGCTACTGTAAGCACTAGCACATACTATCACTACTTCCGTTTTAAATTTCTTTGTTAAAATGTCTGGTAAACTTGTGGTTTAAACCTAGTTTTCTTATCTGACTATTTTATGATGTTTTCAAACGATTAACAACCATCAACATTTTTATTCCCAGGCGCTCCTATCGTGGTGTCATTTCCTCACTTTTATCAAGCTGACCCTGTCTACATAAATGCTTTTGAAGGACTCAACCCAAACAAGGAAGAACATGAGACTTACCTCGATTTGCAGCCTGTATGTTTGTTTTTTGATCGAATTTTCACAGTGACTGGGGTTACATGCACACTCAAAATCTGATTAATATAATGACGAAAGGTAAAAGACAAAATCATCTTTCTTTCTGATCATAATCCTTCTGACTACTCACATCAGATTTTGCAGTTTGCATTTCATCTCAAGTTATTCATAATCAGATTATAATAAGATTTTGGTGTGCATAGGAACAAGGCCAGTGTTACAGATTACAATATTTATACAAAGTATAAAATAATAAACTCTCTGACATCATTTTTTTTTTTTAGACTACTGGTGTCCCAATTCGTGCCTGTAAGAGAGCCCAACTTAATATCATTATGAAGCGTGTTCCTGGATTCCCGTAAGTTGAATTTTGGTGAACTAAGAATTATTGGATACTTGCTGTCCTTTCTAACCTCCAACTTTTCTCCATTTCAGCAAAACCAAACATCTCAATATGACCATATTCCCCATCATGTTCGTCAATGAGGTAAATTCCGTCATCATGACAACACAGTGCACTTTAAACAAATAAAAAGAACTGAAACTCAATCTAGTCTTTTTCCACTCTAGACAGCAACTATTGATGATGACTCAGCCAACCAGATGAGAACACTGCTTCTTATAGTAACGCTAGTCTCGAACTTCCCCTTGCTTATTGTGGGGATGGGCATCATACTGCTGCTCGTCTTGGTTGTGTTGTTCTGTCGAAATCGCCAAAAGAAGGTAGGAAATGGCCTTGTCCTGGACTGGTCTGTCATACTAGTTGTAGAATTAATCTAGTTATTAAAAACACCACTTTCACCAACTCAAAATATAAACAATATTGATTTCAAGATTTAACAGTACATTATAGATGTATTAGTTTAAGAAATGGTAGTTTTTATTTTGCATGGGTGACATCAACTTTTTAACCTCAAAGCTTTGTGCTTTCTTCTAATACACTAACACTAACAGCGTGCATGTTAACCTGTATGTTTTGCATCTTTGGTATATGAATGTTCTTATGGAAAAATCGTTTGTTCTTGTAAAGGGTATCAAAAGGCATTGAACTAAAGTAGTGCTCGGTAGGATGTACAGCTCATGTTCCCCCTTATCGTATTCTTATCTTTCACTGTTTATCTAAACTTTAGTGAAATTCTCAGTGTCCTTAGAGTGGGTCAGTCACTGTCCAGAACCTGTTAAACATTACATCATTCAACTCTTTGGCTGGAGTTTAATTTTACAAATGCAAATAGAAGTATTGACTCAGGACTGTCTGAGCTAAGTCAGCTTGTTTAAATAGTACATAATATTACAGTGCTCTCTGACCAAGCAGAAGAACATGTACTGGTGGTGGATTTGTGAGGGAGACTGATAGAATTATGCTTAATTGCAATGTGAAATGTTTTATTAACCATGTTCTTAATTTTCTTTAACCCCCCCGTTTTCTTTTCTGTTCTAGAACGACGTAAAACGTATTGATTTTACTGAAGCTTTTCATTCTTTTACTGTAAGTCTTTATTTTGCCTTGTTTGCTGTTCTTTTCATATGTCTTAATTTATTTTATTTCTGTATGGGATTCAATTATCCACCTGCATTTTTGTATAATTTGGTGTTTTGTGGTGGTGTTACTGGTAGTTTTCATTTAGTCACCTGTAAACATTTCTGTTAAAATGCTCCATAGTGCACACATTTATTGAAGTGTCTGATGTGTCATTGAACACTGAATTGTGCAACAGTTCATATTGCTTTAGTAACATTGATTCTTTACTTTCACACAGACGGCGAAAGAGGACACTGCTTACACTCAGGTCAGCGACAAACCCGACGAGCAGTCTACAACACCTGCCACGCAGCCTGCCAGGAACGGCTCCTACATCGCCATGTCCCCCGTGGAGGCCCAGAAGTGCTGATGGAGGACCTGCCTCAGGAGCTCAGGAAGAGGGCTGAGGAGCTGGGGGGCCAACCCACCACTGTGGGATGCACTCACTGGAATCAATCTTTGTTTTGTTCTGGGAGGGGGAAGGGGTGACCCACAAGCCCAGTTAATGTTTATCCAACAAAGACTTTGCTCTCCTCACTGAGTCCTCTTATGACTGTCCTCTTCTCTACCTGCTGAGCATGGCCACGCTGCCTGCTGCACTGCAACACAAACTCCTATTCCTTTCCTGGTTTCAATCCTGGTTGGCCTTGACACAAAAGACTCTGAGCTCTACCAGGATCAGCCTTTTCCACTTTCTCTGGGGGAACACAGTAGCATAGATGCCTTTGCACTCAGATGCACGGTCTTAAGCAAAGCAACAGTGGCCCAGAGTTTAGTATTGGCATCACCAGTATTCTGTAAGGGATCTTGTAAATCAGCATTACAGCTCCCCTTTAAAGAAGACACTTTTTGGCCTGAGATTAAGGGGGTACAATGGTTTTACTAAGAAACCAGAAAAACCATATCCTTTTTATAAGAAAATTTCAAAGTAGACTGAGCCAAACTCTTAAGATTTTTGCCTTTTGTGCTGAGATGAATTTGTGCACACCCTCACTGCACTTGATGTTTCTGATCATTTCATGAAAAGTGTATGCACTGTATGGTGTCCTGTTTACTACGGACAACGGTTTATATGATTCTCATGCAGGCACACTTTAGAGTTCACACCTGAAAACTTGTGATTTATACCTTTATGCTTTTTTTCAGCAGCGCCTTTTACCAAAACACTACATATTGGGGATTAGATTAGCATCATTTCAAGTGTAAGTCAGTTAATTTGGTGACACACTAGCTACATCCACATGACTAACAAGGGAGACTTGAACCAACTTTCTGCCTTATAATGATTCCGTATGCTCAGTTCATACATTGTCAGAATAAGCTGGAAATAACCTGGTATTGTACATACTGGGTATAAAGGGGAATTGTTGAAATACCTCTGACCTGATCCAGCAAGCAATCCTGGTGGGTGTGCTAAAAGACACTAACTCTACCGCAGTGTCCCTACTCCTGCATGTCTACTCTGTTATTCAAAAGCACAATATGGATTGCTAAACCCAGTCCTTGTTAAGGCGACCAGGATTTGGTCTTTCCTGTGAATTTTAAAGATGCTGTTGAGCCGAAACTCACAATTTCTGGCCGTGTGCAGCCTTTCCGCATTGCATTCCCAGCTGCCATTTGCTTTGCAGTGGACCTATGGAAGTCCAAGGCAAAGGAAGTATGCAGCACTTGAATCACTGTCTGTCTTATGTTTATGTTGTTTTCATCAGATTTCCCTTGTCTAACTCACTGCAAATCGTCAGTGAGAGGTGAAGTAAGGCCATACCTCTGTGCACTTTGCCTGGGATTTGTGCCCTTTTGTTATCATTGTATTTTTGTTTTGTTCCATGTCCATTTCAATGCAGGTGGTCCATTTTTGTGGAATACATTTCACTAGACAAAAGATCTTGTTGCTTTACTGTTACTTTTGAGTGCACATAGTGTGATTTTCGATCCTTATGTATTGTTGCTGCTACATTTGCCATATCTGTTGGACCTCTTTTTGCTTATTAGTCGTCATAAATATCTTCTTCTTTACAGCAATTGGGCCAAAAAGTTTTTAAAGAACTCTTTGTTCTACTGACCACATGGGTGCATGACAAAAAAGCCTATAGCTTGCTGCCATTTACTCATTTGTACAGCTATTACTAGAGCGCCCATAACATAATAGGTAATCCTTTTTTTCATAATTTTATTCATTATACAACTGGTATATTTTGCTTTCAGTGCAGGAGCTCTTAAATAGAACTTTCACTTGTATATCTTAAATTGAGAACAATGATTTTTACTTGGCAGTAATTTAGTGAGTCATATATATGGTTACATTGCTATTCTATTGTTCACTTTGATCTGTGACTTAAACCTTATAACCTTATACCTGAGTATACCTGAGTCGTGTCGTATCTCTCCCACACCATTGAGTCCAGGGGATACAACTCAGGATTTTCCCTGGTTTGACCAAAGATACCCTTCATGTACCATGTTTACGCTTCAGCATAAATACAGTGCCACAATCCACCATATATATCTTTTCACTAGCCATGCCACCATGAGTGTAGTATTAGCAGTTCATTTAAAAGTGTTTGCCATTGTCATCAAGGTTAATATGTTCAAAATAGAAAATGGTGCTCTTATGTCAGCACTAGAAATCTCAGTATTATGAAAAACAAAGCAATATGTATGGGGCCACTTTTTCCTTTGAATATTTCCTTTTGTGTGGTTTAGTATTTTTTGCCATACTCTGATGTAAAGCACATTTTGGTTATTAATTTCAATGTCAGATTTTGGCCTGGTGTCGCACTGGAAACAATTGTATAGATGTATGTTTGTTGAGTTGGGCGTGTTATGAAAATGTTTTGTCTGTGAAGCCAATGCACCATTTGTGTAGAACTGGACTTTGGGAAGGCTGAGTATCTTGATCAAATGAAAACATAGACACTGTTTTAAAAAAAAAAAAAAAGATAAAAATTGAGATGAATGACGCCCTCCTTTAGGGACGAGCAGCAGTGCCAACCTTCTGTTGTGAGTCCTTTTGATCTCTGAGGACCACACCTAACACATTTCCTCTTGAGATATATTGTACTAATTTGTTTTGCTGCTGAAAATGACAATCCCCTTGTCATGTTAGGTGCAAAATGATCTTGAAGTAATATTCATTTTTAGTTTTGATAATTTACACTGCACAGATGTTTCTACAGTGCTTTTGTAAACATTTCTAGTGTATTTGCAAAAAATTAAAAAAAATGCAAAGTATGTTGTCTTAATGTACTTTTTCTTTAGTTGACTAAAATGATATCTCAAATAATATAAAGGTCTCAATAAATTAACCATCATTGCCATGGTTAATACATTGTGGCTTCTTTTAAATCAGTCTATACAGTTTATATTATTTAATCATTCTGTTATCCTCATTAACAGTCTTTTTAAATAAACAGTAGAATTTGTACTGTGAGGATTTGAGGATATCTCGTGTATATGGGTAAGAACAAATATATTTATTCTGCTGCAGTGAACACAATGTGAAATGAAAAAGGCATAATGTAGACTAAATGAGCCTGTTGCAATAAAAGGACGGTATAGCCTCTTATCAGTTACAAAAGACATGAAGATGCAACATGCAGTATTTAGTGGTTATTTAACAGTAACATGCATTTTCGAAGTATTAACATAATTAAACAGTACTCAATGTGACAAGTGCAGGAGCATTCTGTGAACTAGTTTATGGTCCTGGCCTTGAGATTAGCATTTCAAGGTTATTACAGATCAGGAGATATAACTACATCTGTATCCATTATCCACAGTTTATTTTGACTTGCAGCTTATCTCTCCTGTCCCGTCATGGGCCCATCTGTATTTTCATTCATCCCATATCAAAGGCCTTGAATGTTGAGGCCTGGAATACCACAACTTTGACAAAAAAGTGCCCGAAATCTTTTAACGTCTCCATTAAGAAAGACATCCAGTATTGTCCTTAAACAGTAAGACCACCTACTGACAGTGAACAATAGCCCCCCTTTCCTTATGTCTTCAAAACTAGGTCTAACCGCCTTCTCCATTATCCCATTTGTAAGCAGTCTGAGATTTAAGACTGTTCCTATTGTTTACCCAAAGCAAATAACAGCCATCTCACATAATGTAACTGTCACCTCATTGACCTTGAACTAGCTCCAGTAGGGCCTATTATTCGGACCATGACAGCTGCCATTGTAAAGATAAGATTAAAAAATACTGGACAAGTACTTCCCCTTTAATATTTTAATGCCCCAATAAATGCATCAACATCTATTTGATCAAACAATAAGACCAAATTAAGGGTGTTCTGAAATCTCCATGTTTAAAGCTGCTCTATGTAACATTCTGGGGGAGGTATTCTGATATTATATATAGTTATAGTAGTTGCAAAAATACAGCTTACACATGCACTTTGCACTGTGGGGATAGAGGAGTTAATTAAAGCAAAAGCATCTTATGGAGAAAGCAGGTGGTGAATCCTATGAATCCCAAAAAAGTTTCTGCTGTCCAATGGATGTCAGGGTCAGTGTCTCGTAGGATTTCATCAGATTTCAGGCTCTCCCGGGGCGTAGATTAGTTTTGTGGATCAGGTATGAGTGGCTAGATAGTGTGGTGTCATGTTTGTGCCACGCTTTGTGCACTCGGGCTGCGCGCACATCCTCCGTGTTGACGCACAAATATAAAAGGACGTAGGCCCGTAGCTCACGCGCCTCTGCATACATTTGTACTATAATGTCACAATCACCAGCTCATCTCAGTGCCGCTATGAGCCACGTCACACTCGTTTAGTCTACTTTTTATACAGTCTAAGGTCCTAATAGATCCCGGGTCTATGGTCCAAATAGATCCATGTTATGGTCTATAGTGGCCCAACAGTCTTGGACCAGAAAGCGGCCCATTCTGCCCCCTGTTGGCGCTTTCTATTATGGATCTTAATGGAAGGATAAAAGGTAACATGACCTACCTACAAAAAGCAAGTTTAGGTCATATGTAATAGCAAAATAAATAATACTATAAAACTGTTACCTAAATAGAAGCCAAAATGTTTGTTTGTATTGACATTAATGAGGTAAAACACATGGATAACAAATTATAATGTAGCCTATTTAGACAATTGTTGCATTGAATAAATCACATTTTTTCCATAGTAGTATTGTGTATTGAATGATCTTGATTAAAATGACAGTTTTATGGTTTTCACAGATTATTTTGTGTTTATTTTTCTTGTTAAATTATATAATGGATTTATTATATCCAGTAGTACTGTGCTAACTCTAAGGCACAAGAAATATAGTTACAGGAGTACATTTGTACTTAAAAAACCCCAAAACAAAACACTTTAAATATAATAGTTTGCCATTGCATAGTCTAAAAGATATCATTAGCTCGTCAGCGCTTCTTCCAAGGCTGAATGTTGCTCTAAATCCCACATGATCCTTGAAGTCATCATTGGGGCAGGAGCCACCCACGTCTTAGTGCGTCATACAGCAGCTTGTTGGCCTCATCAGTCAGTCCGAGTTTGGACTTGTCTTTTTAAATGTTGGGATCTCCTTCAAGTTTGGTTAGATCTGTTGCCGTTCCCATAAACATGCTACGGCCGCGTTCCAGTCGACTTTTTTTGTCCGTGAGACGAAAAGCCTCCATGAACTCATCAATGTCTATGCAGCCGTCATGGTTACTGTCTATAGTCACGGCCAGGTCAGAGATGGCGTCATCAGTGATCTCCATTTTAAGGTAGATGCTCAAAAGCTTCCACGTTTGCCCGAAGTCTTCTATTGTAATGAAACCTGAGGAGAGAGATAGTTAAAGATGCATTGAGTAACTTTTCTGGTGGAGGGTTCACCATGTGCTTGTCTCATGTTGATGTCACTGGGATGTCCCACAGTATGGCATTAAACAAATATATCTTGTGTTCATTAATTTACAGGTTTTAATTTTGATGTGGCCTGCTTGTCTCCACAGAGATAGTTAGTTAAATGCCAAACTGTACAACATTTCAGGAAAAATACTAATATAACAGGTAGCGGCTATCTACAACAAAAGTTGCATAACGCACCTTAAGCAAAGACATCACTTGAATTTTCATGGTTTATTAACATATAAACTTTCACTGCATATTCATGGTAATAAAAATGCAGGGAATTCAGATGGAGAAAGAGAGAGATTTGAGGAAAGAGGTGAACAAGGTGAGAGGCTTTTGGCCGGTCATGGTGGGGGATGGAAAAAGCAGTAGATCAGTGGGTTAATCCTGTTCTTAACGGCGAGGAATCAGGACACTGTAAAATGTTTTGACAGGTAAAGCTTAAAGGTGTACATTTTCTTTGCCTGGATTGTTCAACATATTTAGTATTAACAAACGAAGATCATTAATTCTTCAAATACAGGTGTTTACATTGTAAAAAAAACTTGGTTTGTTGGAGTTGCCTGCTTGTCTTCGCAAAACACCTTCATGGAGAATTGAGATTTTCTGTCCCTCCACATAAAGACTTACATAGTGTCCCTTTAACAAACAATCACCTCTCACACTTGTGTCCCACCACTACAAACCGCCCACAAACCCAGAGGTAAAGTTGCGGCAGTAACGGTACTGAACTTTTATATTATTGCCTTACATGGATTCTTTTATGGTATGGCATTCAATTATCTAAACAGCATTCAACTTTTCTATCCTGCATTAGGTGTTTTAATGCAAAAAAAACCCCCAAAACAAACAAACAAAAAACACCTCCATGGTAACAACCACACAGTACATCTTAAAACACTAAAAACACTTTACCTGAGTTGTCTGTGTCTACAATTCTGAAAATGGTCTCTATAGTGGAGCGGTGGCGGTACAGTGTCTCTATCAAGCCCTCATCAATGTGCTGTAGGAAAAATAATAATAATCATCCAATATCCATCTTGGCCACATATTGTATATGTGTGTTATATGTGTGTTATACATATGTTCTTACGTCAGTCTGAGGTTTTTTGATGGTGAGCTCGTTGAACCACTCGTAGTAGTTGATCATTCCTTCACTGGATTTACATGTGACGAGCTGAGAGCGCAGCATCCTCCAGGGCAGACACAGGCGCATCACACTCTCCACTGCATCTGCCCAGTCACTCAGATTTATCAGGCCTAGCAGGAGGGGGGATGAAATAATGACATTTTTTTAGATTTCTTATACATTTGCAGGTAATACAATTCACGCTAAAGTGGATTTGTTCAAGATGACCTCATATTTGTTCAAGATGACCTCATATTTTTATTGCCTAGTACCTACATTCATAAATTTGTTTATGAAAGTAATCTCCCTTATTTTTTTTAAACTGTTACGCCAAAAATATATATATATATATTCATATGTTTGCCTGAACCGTAACTATATATTAACACAGTTATAAAGCACTGTCTTTAGAAAAGCTAAGCAATAGTTTCTGTGAAACTGCTTTGGTTTTTGTTTCACTTAAGTATTGTAGCGTTATTTAGTTTTTATTGGGCATTTAAGTAATTCATGCAAAGCACAAAGACTCTAGTTCACATTTCACATGGCGAGACTTGAGATAACAATGGCATAATGGTACATGGGAGTGTGGTAATATCAGGTTACACGTGAAAAGCACCACACCTGTGTTCTCTGTGTCATACACTCTGAAGGCACTCAGGAGGTCAGACTTGTGCGCAAACAGTTGTTCTCGTAGGACTTTGAGGGCCGAGCGCTCAGTACGTCCCACACTGCAAACAAGATAACACAGTGAATCATAAAAGCTCTTTCAGTTTGATAATATTATACTAACGATTCTAAGTACACACCTCTGTCTCACTGTGAGCTCTCGTGTCATGCTGGTGGCCTGGTATTGAACCATATAAGGCACAAGATCTGGCCCCAGCTTCACATAGGCACCTCTATTGCTTCCAACATCGTAGTAATTAGAGGCAGAAAACAAAGTCAAAACCTAAAAAAAATGTGAAATTAAACCATTAAAATATAATACACAACATTTCTACCTACTGCCATACAGTTTCTTATTTACAGCAGTGAAACTTTTTTATAATTATATTTATATAATTATTATCCAACACAAAGTCAAACTAATAATAATTTATACCTTTGATGATTGTTAAAAATACAGTCACACACACACACACACACACACATAAATGTTTGTTTGTGTGTGCGTGCGGGCGTGCGTGTGTGTGTGTGTGTGTGATATATAACCCTTAGGTTATATATCCCCTCTTCATTTAAGATCATTATCTGGATGTTTCTGGGAAGTTTGATGTATCTGACCTTGTATATTATTAACAAAGATTTAGTTTTATTTATTTATGTCTTCAAGTTTTAAAATTTGGGGTTTTAGGCAATTAGTTTTAGTATAGTTCCTGAAACCAACATTACATGCAATTCTAATGGCTTTTTTGGTCATCTATATAATGGCATCAGGTGACTTACACAGGAATTTCCCCAGATTTCTCTGCAGTAATTAAGATAAGAGGATAAGAGAACAATACAAGAGCTGTCAATGTGCTGATTTTGTGGTGTAGTATAAAGTCATGGATCTTAAAGGTCAGAATTAGGACAGAATTAACTCTAGTGGATTTTTAGCCATGTTATAATTGTGTTACCTTCTCAAAAACATACGTGGAGTGTTTTGTTTCATTCACACACCTGAGTAACCTTCTGTTCTTGTCTACATCTCTAAAGCTCAAAATGTGACCTTTCACCATTAGTACAGTAGAGATCTGCAACTCCAGGACTGAAATGATCCAAATTATTCTAGTGAAGGTGTATGGAGTTTAAAAACACAGTGGAGCACTTCCTGTATTACATGACATTAAAGTAAAATTTACCTTAAATATGCAGGGATTGTGTGTTAAACAAAACTCAACTCCAGGTATGTTTTTGATGAGTAAACAACACTATAACATAATGAAAATAACATGATATGAGCCCTTTAATATGAATGTAAATGATCAAGTTCAATAGCGTGTTTCCTTTAGAATGTTATAAATACCTAAACCACCCCCCCTCACCTTGCGGTTGTGGCAGAACTCGTACCCTTCCTGTTTGCACTCGTGCGAGCGGATCAGCAGGTGCAGGTTGTGTCTGTTCAGGAAGTCCTCGGTCACGTCAGGACCCCAGTAGCAGCCCCCCCCTCTCACCTCATTAGGCATGCAGCCATCTTGGACCATGGGGTCACTCCACAGCAGGTCAAGAATCTATGGGCAAAGAGCAAATTAGATAGAAATTATTATTAATAGTGGAAGTAGTTTTATCACAGTGTGGTTCTGCAAAACTATCCCCTATACTCAGAAACAGACATGTCAAATAAAAGTGTATTGTGACCAATTATTGAAGTAATAATGACATTTCAAAACATTCAGTTCTTTAAAACATCAATTAAAGTTACAACACATGCAATAAAGAGCAAAAAAAAGCAACAAATAAAATAAAATAAAATAAACCAATATGAATGTGCAACCTGATTAAATAATGAGGATAATATTTTTTGCCTAAAACAGTAAATATGCCTCACCTGTTTCCACTCCTCTTTAGCGTTGTCACTGTTCACTGACTCTATAGAGACAGAATGTAGATTTTCATTGTCCTGATTTTGCTCTTCCGGGTGTAGCGTTTTCCTCCTGCACAACTCCACCTCATCCTCCACTTTGTCTCTGATCCGATCTGAAAAGTCTTGGAGCGAGCGGTTCTGGAAGCTGCTCCGGGACCCAAACGGTTTAGGGTACGACATGGAGGCTCTCCGCTGCAGGAACTTACTGTTGGACCACTCCTCGTCTGCTTCAGAGTCGAGGGAAATTCCAGCCGAGCTTGTATGTCTTCTCTTTGGAGGCCTCAATGCTGAAATATACTAAGGAGAAGAAAAAAATACATATACTTGATTAGATTTTTCTTTTTTTTAAGGTATTTTAAGGTATATATAACCAGATATTATGCTTTTCCTATAATGCTCCACAGTATGGTATTAAAATTAAATGTGTTTCGATGGAGATCATTATAGTATTACAGTTGTTTATTGTTATAGAGCGTCCAGAAAGGAGCCTAATAAATAAAATGTATTATTATTAATATTCTCTGTGGAGTGGCGCCCCAGCCCAGAAACAATGTATGTTAATTAAGGTATTTTAGAGCATTAATAATACCTATAATTGAATAAATGCAAGCACATCCTACTTAAATGCACCACATCCTACTTACTTTGTGTCTGTCCACCCTTGCAATGATGCCAAGGTCTGTGCTGTCAGAAATTCCACCATGGATCACCAATACTCTCTGATCAATTACTGTTGCTAACGGTAACCAGCTGAAAATCTTCTGTAGCAGCTTCAGGATCCGCTTGCCGTGCATCTGAAGGCAGGAATAGCATTGGTTTATACACTATACTACTCATTTACTACTAATGAATTACTCAAAACAGCAGTAACATAACACAGTAGTTTTACAATCTAACTATCTAGACAAATACACTGTTTGGTGTTTGGGAGGAAACAGAAGGAGCGTGACTCGCAAAGGTACAACATGTGTAACTTATTTTCAGGTTGTACCAATTTTATGACACATTTGTATATTTAGACTAAAATGTTTCATATCAGGAAGCCCAACCTCACCAGCAGGATTATAGAAACAATTAATCAGATACAAAAAAAAAAAACAGGAAGGAGAGAATAGATACACCCAACTGATACTAATGAATCTTAGGTGTTGACCCTGTTTAAATATATTATGTAACTGGAATGACTCATATTAATTTAGTAAATAGTAATAGTAAATATAGGATATTTTTTTAATTCTGAATTTGCTTTGGATTAACATAAAATAATTAAATGAAAAAAGGTGACATAGTTTAATTTTTTTTTTTTTACTGTACACACACACAAAACATAAATATGGTCCTATTCAAAATTATTATGTCATCTTTTTTCTCTTTTTTATTATATTTTAT
>KN499759.1:348-15561 GCA_000787155.1 Scartelaos histophorus | reverse complement strand
GCGACACCCGGGCAGGGAGAGGTCCCTTGAGGGAATCATCCCACACCGAGCGACCGTCCTTCCCCCTCAGAGTCAGACAGTATCGCTCTGATGAACAACTCGCTCACAGACTAGCCTCACTCGTGCTAATTCCACGTGCTCTAACTCAACTATTTCATACAGAAGCCTGACGGATCACAGACAAATTCCCCTGTGAAAATGAAAGAGCCGAGCCTCCGTATAGCCCCACGTGTAGTGGTGGATTCTAAACACACATAAATTGTCACTCGTGCCCAGTCCTGCACCGAACTGAATGCCCTGTACCCAAACAGTTGGGTACAAATACATGTACCATTACATCCCTAGTGATATATATACGTGTCTATAAATGCATCCAAATACATTTTTTTAAGTCATGTTCTTCATGAAAACATCATAAGTTCCATTTACAGTTCTGATGATTTCAAAATTAAACTAAATGTATTTCATCCAATTTTGGTCTCATGAAGGTGCACTCGACCATAATATTATACATAATTATTGATAAATCACAATATCGTCCTGTGTTTTAGTATCGGGATATATTGTGATATATTGAATCGTAACAGGGATATCGTGATATGTGCATCACCAGATTAACGGCTATGGACACCCTAATTTCTAATAAATAAAAAAATAATAATATAGTTGATCACTTCCCAAATTTGGATCATTTATCATTATTCAACTCGGACTGGATTTACAAACAAAGTAATTCAGTGAACTGTGAACACAATTGTCCCAACTTCTGGGAACTGTCACAATGAACTCAGTAATGGAAAATGTTTAAATAAATGATATACTTTTCATATGTGAATTATGCCACTGTTCATCAGTCTTTTTTTATATTAGTTGGTCCTGGATAAACTCCCAGATGGTGTTGCTGGTTCTATTCCTCGATTAGGTGTTATTTAAATGTAAATGTAAATTCTTGGTTCAGCCATTAGTTAGCTGCCTTTCAGTGCAGACCCAAAAGTGCATTTATTTCAAAAACCAGGTGAAAAATATTTACAAAAGTACAAAAATGTTAAAAACAGGCATGACAGCAACTTCTCCCGGTCCTTTTAAAAGGCACCTCCTTTAATTGGCTGAGCTCATTTCCACAACAGGTAAGTACAAAGAATTAAATTTCAATATTTATTATTTATATTTATTTAAGGTTAACTATCAAAACTGTTCTCAAATATTCAATTTATTCTAAATACATACAATATATATCTTTATTAAATCACTAAATAGAAAACTTCACAAAATGGCTGCCTGCCCCAGAACCTTCTTAAGCTGCTTTAGTTCCCTTGGGACTCAGGGTAAGTACTAACAATTTTACACAATTACTCTAATTAAACTTATGACTTAATATTAGTGATGGTGAGATAAATCCTCAGGAAGCACTGAACCACGTGAGCCAGCTGGTTCGAGAATGGGTTCATTTCTCAAAGCTTCATGTGCGAACAGAAAGTGTATAAACACAGGCAGCTCTATCTGAACCACATAATGTGTGATGCATTGAATTTTTGTGAATTTATGTTGGGAATGACTATGAATTACAAAAAATGTATGATCAAATAACTTCTGTACATATATTATCCCATATGTGTAATACATTTAGGAAAAGGAAATAGGAAAAGAGCACAGATACTGCTTGTGTACCTTTTTTTGGTACCAGTTTTTGGTTTTAAACGATTTCTGACCTCTGATTTCTGACCTCTGATTTCTGACCTCTGATTTCTGACCTCTGATTTCTGACCTCTCCAGCCTTGGCGAAGACCCTTTCACAAGGCCAAACTCTCACCGGACCACTACTCTCCTTCACACACCCACATTTTGAATGGAGCTTTACTGTATAGCTCACAGTAAAATTTGAACCACGTGGTCCAGCCGGGCAGCGAGGCTTCGGGCATCATCATTTTTGGCTCCTCCCCCAAATGAAGCAAGCCTCGATACGCACTTCATGGAAACACCCCCTTAATGACTCGACACACACTTCAAAGCCTCAGCACATCTTGTAACATCACTACTTAATATTTACTTATTCCATTTTTTTTACATGTCACTGAACCACATTTTTAATCAATCATTCAGTAAATATTTTAAAACTTCGCTCGCCCCAGCCTATGGAGTGGGCACTAGCTTCATTGCCACATACTGTTTTTCTTAATGACCTCTAAGTCCTCCCAAAAAATCACGTCTTTTTTCAGTGCAGTGGTCTCTTTTCAAAGTTGTTGCACATGATTGTCAAGTTATTTGTTATAATTTAGTGTTTAGTTCTCGAAGATTATCCAAACAGAAAGCAGAATAAGCCTCACACGACTCTCTCATTTGCGTTGCCAGTTTCAATGCCGCTTTAAGCCTAAAAGTGTCTTACGTAATTAAGGTTTGTACAAATCTGATGCACGTCTCGAGGGTTTGGCATCTGACACAAACGAACAGAACAGACCTCGCCGCACTGGCTCGCTCCTGTGGGCATTGTGCAACATCTGTGCACAGCTGGACTCGACCCGGAGGGAGCGGGAACGGGGACGGGAAAGTGGCTGACGACGAGACAGAGGGAGGTCGAGGAGGCGAAAGGGAGCGATGAGGTGGGTGAGCGGGGTAGAAATGGGGGTGAAGGAAGGCGTGGCGGGAGGGGAAGGGGCACCCGTGGGACGTCCCGACAGATGAGGGTCCTGAGGCGGAGCTGCCATCACATGTACGCCGCTCACCAGGCCTCGACACAACACGTGATCCTGTGTTGTCCCACTCCCTTCTTGGGGAGTGTAACTGTTTCAGATGCTGCTGTCCCAGTTTGGACCGTGGTGCCCCCTAGTGTCGAGGACCTGGACCCCTCCCTCCTTCATGTCCTGGATTAATCTGTCCTCGTCCTGTTAGATCTGTAGTTTCCTTCTGCCAATAGCTTTGGCCTACAGATTTACAACCTTATTGGCAGTGGATACGTCCTGGTCATCTATGCCTGTCCATCCATGGGAGTGGATCTCTCCTTCACTGTGGTTCTCCTCGAGGTTTCTCGGTTTTTCCCACTGGGTTTTTTTCGAGTTTTTCCTTGCCGAGGAAGGAGGGTCTAAGGACAGGAGATGCTGGGACAATTATCCATCTGCCTACTAGATGTTGGACATTCTGTATTTTGAATTATTAATTAAACAATGGATTATTATTATTATTTTATTTACTTATTTAATTATTTTTTTCCCACTCCCTTCTTGGGGAGTGTAACTGTTTCAGATGCTGCTGTCCCAGTTTGGACCGTGGTGCCCCCTAGTGTCGAGGACCTGGACCCCTCCCTCCTTCATGTCCTGGATTAATCTGTCCTCGTCCTGTTAGATCTGTAGTTTCCTTCTGCCAATAGCTTTGGCCTACAGATTTACAAACTTATTGGCAGTGGATACGTCCTGGCCATCTATGCCTGTCCATCCATGGGAGTGGATCTCTCCTTCACTGTGGTTCTCCTCGAGGTTTCTCGGTTTTTCCCACTGGGTTTTTTTCGAGTTTTTCCTTGCCGAGGAAGGAGGGTCTAAGGACAGGAGATGCTGGGACAATTATCCATCTGCCTACTAGATGTTGGACATTCTGTATTTTGAATTATTAATTAAACAATGGATTATTATTATTATTTTATTTACTTATTTAATTATTTTTTCCTTGTTCTGCTCATTCTCTGACATTTTTGTTTGCTATTTTAACAATTTTGTGAAGCCTGTTGTTGTAACTGTTGTTATGATTTTGGGCTATACAAAAATAAATTGAATTGAATTGAATTGAATTGAATTGTGTTCAAGTCGGCCAGCTGTCAAATGAGTTGTGTTGAGCATTGAAGAATAACCCTTTTTAATATACTTTTACTTTAAAGCAATAACTCGCAACTAAACCTGAAACTAAAATGTCTACACTACACAAAACCTTGGCCAACATTTAAGCATATAAACACTTAAATGAATCAGAAATTGGCTTAAAAGCAGTGAAATTGTTTGTCCATCCAGTAAGATAATTTTACTTGACAAGTTCTCTTAAAATAAACTCCCTTTAGACTAGAATGAATCAGTCTCTAAGTGATCATGGGCTGGAAATAAGTTTATAGACGCTAAATTTGAGATAAACAGATGCAAAATCACTTTATGATTAGTGCGAATGGCCTAATAATAAATAATAAAAAATTCAAAGATGCTAAATTTGACATATAAGTACTTGAAAACAGTTTTACATGATACAAAAAATAAAATCTAGCCAAGTTAAGATGACTTGAATTAAGGTTTTTTTCATTATTTGAGTAAATTTCACTTCACAAGTAAAATTATCTACCAGTGGAACAGGACTTTTTGTACGTAAAATATTAAAATACATTTTGGTGCACTTAAAATACGAAAACAGCACATTTTTTAACTTAAAATAAACAAAATCTAATGTTGCTTGATATAAGAAAAACACACTTATTCCATTGGTAGATTATTTTACTTGTCAAGTTGAATCTATTTAAATAAAGTCAAATGTTCTTAACTTACGTCATTTTAATTGAATTATATATATATATTTTTTGGTGTAGTTAGTCCATCCAAACATTTTAAACATGTATTGTTTAAATTTAATTGAGTCATGGAAGAAATATACGTGAACATTTTTAAGATTAAACAACCAATTCACAACTAGTAAGTAGATCATAAATCTGAAAACAACACAAATAACCTGATAAAAGATTTAAAATTTTGGCCAGATCAGAGAAATTTGCAGCGTGGTTCTGTACATGATTTATTAGGGAAAAATATATTGGAATTGGACATTTTCGTGTAGAAAGTCAAAATCAAAGAAGAAATGTCCGTCTGAAGGGAGAAGCTAACGACATTGAAAACGCATCCTGTTTTTTTATTTAAAACCAATTTATGCTAACCGTATTTTTTGGAGTATAAGCCGCACTTTTTTCATGATTTGGGTGGTCCTGCGACTTATACTCAGGTGCGACTTGGATATGAATATTTTCACAAGGCCGGAATCATTCTAATTGAAAGTGATGCGCAGTCTGACGACACCGAGGATGCAGATGGATTTAGAGATTTGGAGTGAGATGAAGAATTATGTTGTTTTTCTGTAGTTTTCTGAATATCCGTTAATATACCGTGCACTTATTCAGCCTGTTGTTCTCTATTCTGTTGTTATTACTGCTTTTCAAGATGAAGTGTTGGTTCCTGGTCTCTGATTTAAAAAAATAATAATAATTCCCCCAAAAAGTGTGATTTATACTCTGGAGCGACTTTTTTAGACCAAAAATACGGTAACTACTATGATGAAAGACTGATTTCAAGAGCTTATATCTAGTCATCTTTGAATTTATTATCAAGCCCTGAACACTACCGGTAATAATAATCTGGTTTTAAGTCTATTTATCTCAAACTTAACATCCATAAACTTATTTCAAGAACACTTCAAGACTGCTTCATTCTAGTCTAGAGGGAGTTAATTTTAAGTCTGTTTATATAGAATTTAGAAGAACTTAATCCATTTTATGTAGAATTTGGCATCTAAACTTATTATCAGGCCATTAACATTACTTATTAACTTATTAACATTAACCATAAACTAATTTTAAGTATGTTTACCAAGAATTTAGCAGAATTTAAAGCATTTTATCTAGAATTTGGCATCTGAGAATTTATTATCAGGTCATGAACATGAATCATAAACTGGTTTTAAGTCTGTTTATCTCAAACTTAGCATCTATAAACTTATTTCCAGCCCATGAACACTTAGAAACTGCTTCATTCTAGTCTAGAGGGGGTTTATTTTAAGATAACTTGGCGCATGAACAGATAATTTCACTACTTTTAAATCATTTTTTGATAGATATAAGTGTTCATATCTTAAGTCTTGTCCAAGCTTTTTTGCTTTGTACGCTACACTTCAGGTCTGTAGAGAATCACTCCTATTCACAGAAGGAATTATTTTATGCAAAAACAGGGATAATGAATTAATGCCAGATGGATACGTTTAACTCATGCCACAGACAGAACTTTCCAGGTAAAGCAATAACATCTCCATGGTGGACCCTCGACCAGAAACGCAATGCACCTTTTAATGACTTGTCGTGTTGATTTGCATCTGATATTCTAAAGCTGCCCGACTGAAAAGGCATTCGAATTTCTCAATCATTACATGTTATTAGCCCGCGGTGGTGATGCTCGTGTCTGGTTCATAAAAGCGTGCTCATTATTAGAACAAAGGGCGAATCGGCGAGGACTCATTTGGCTAAAAAAAGCTCCGGTAAAGCTGCAGAAAAGGCCAGCGCTAATGAATAACACACGGAAACAAATGAAGTCTTGACAGCGAGAGTTTATAAATGATTCATATTTTTGGTATCACTGTAAATTGAGTAGTTGTTATCTCAAAGTAAGGTGGTTCTGTTAATTAGCCTTGTTATTAGTCTTTTTCTTATGTACTGCATGTAGCCCGCACTGTTGTAGCTAAAAAGGTCTTATATGACGCAAAACTGACTCATGTGAGCTTTAAAAGATGCATTGTGTAGCTTTTCTGGGTCCATCACTTATTTGTTTCTATGGCTATGTTGTTGCTCTGCTTGGAATGTTCTATAGTTTGGAATTAATCAGCTCTACTTTATGTTTATTCAGTTACAGGTGGTTTTGCAGCTCAAAATTAACTAGAAAAACAGGCATTCTGACTGTGAGCGGGGTCGTCTCTCCACAGATCTGACTTGTAACTTGGTCTGGTTTGGTTTCCGATTAAAAAAGTTTCACCAGAAAAGACACATTTAAAGGTTGTATGGAGGATTTTTGTTTGTTTCAAATTGTAGCAGCCTTGTAATTATGATGACTAAAACAAAAAGAATGAAAATCCATCAACTCTGGACGTGGTGGGGCCAGATAAACATCAACCAATAGAAAACCAGGCTACTTTATTTTCTATTGGCTGTTGGGTTGTCAATCAAACTCCCTACGCTTCTAGTGTAACTGACTCGCTGGGATTACGTGGTTTACGATCGGCTCTTACTCCACAGATGCAAGACGCTGTTTACTAAACCAATGCAGTGGTTCTTAGTGACTTTTTCCAGCTGTAGCTTCCTCACAGTTTTCACAAAATTTGTTGCAAAGAGAATCCACGACCAGTTCACCGCAAAAGAGAGTCTGTTTTTGAGGTCGCTGAAAGGAGAAGAGAAGGGGAAAAGGAGCAAAGCCAAATGGAAGTGGAGATTCATTCCAGCGATGGCGTCACTGAAGCAGACGAGGGTCTAAAGACTGACGCGCTGGAGCTAAATTGCTTCTGGACAGGAAACTTCTGATTATCATTGTGAAATGTACTTTATTTATAAGAGCTTGACAGGCATTTTTCAGAACACGAATGTGATATCCTGTATCTGAAAACGTGACTTTCAATGCAAAGAAAAAGTCTGTTTGCTGCTGCTTGTTGTATTATAACAATGAATGTTTTTGCAGTTATGATAATAGTAAAAGATAATAGTAGCAGCCACACCAACAGCTCCTTACGCTGCAGTTCTGGTGTAAGAAGAAGGCAGGTACTGTCGGGGAGTGTGCAGCATTTAAAAAAGGACAAACAGTCGCTCTTCTCCTTGTTCCTGGGAATTTTTTTTTTAATTAATTAATTAATCCTTGTATATATATATAGCGCCTTTCAAGACACCCAAAGCGCTTTACAGTTCATTTTTCTTTCACTCCACACTCAGTGGTGATAAGCTGCTATTGCAGCCACAGCTGCCCTGGGGCAGACTGACAGTAGCGAGGCTGCTAATCTGCACCATCCACCCCTCCGACCACCACCATCAATCACGCACACACCACGTCCATACTAGGCAATGTGGGTGAAGTGCCTTGCCTAGGGACACAACAACAGTTTTTGCCACTTGTGCCCCACTGTGGCACCTGGAATTCCCAGTGTCTCCAATCCAAGTACTAACCAGGCCCGGCCCTGCTTAGCTTCTGAGAGATGCATTTTGTTTCACTTAGGCATGTTTGCTGCATTGCTGTCCACATCTCCAAAGCTCAAAATGCCCCGTTCACCTTGTGATGTCATGTAGTGGTAGTGTTCAAGTTAACGCCTCCTTTTACCTTTAGTTCAGTAGAGATGGACAATTTCAGGGTTGAATTCTTGCACATGATTCTAGTGAAGGTGAAGAGTGTTTAGGAACACACTGGAGCACTTCCTGTATTACCACATGACATCACAAGGTGGAGTGTTTTACGGAAGATCGTTTATTCCATTAGATTTTGAATTTTAAATGTAAATTTATCACTCTGAATTTTGACTTTTGAAAATATTTAAGAATTTAGCCTCCATAGATCTTTCAAACAGGTACTTTAATGCTTTTACTTATTTTGACTTTTACTTTTTCTTAAGTCATCTTTTGCCTCCATATCTATACTTTTATTTAAAAAAATGGAGTACTTCATCCACCACAGGCTCAAATTATCGTCTTGAAAACTGAAACACCAAACAAAGATATACTTTTTATACATTTATTTCAGTAATTTAAAAGTCAATTTCTTAAAAGTGGAGTCCATTAAATAAATTACACAAAGTTAATAGCCTTGGAGTATGAGCTTGAGTCATAATATTTTAAATTATCCTGTTACATAATTACGTCAAATTAAGATATCCAAATGTAGCCATGGGTGATTTCCTGTTCGGTCTGAAATACAGCTCAGAAATGGAGTAATTAGAAGTGTACCATCTTTTGTCTTGTGGAGTGAAATGGGTCAAACGATACAAAACCTACATTTAAGTCCTGAATCACTCAGTGGGCCTTCTGTGTCATGGGTGAGTTTCATATTTTTAGTTCTTTAAAAGTATTAACCAAATTTAGCACATTCAGTAGAACATCAGAGCAGATTATACAGACCAATGATAGAGCACAGAAACAAAAGACATTCAAAACAATAACATCTTTCACTCTTTTTTGACGTAGTGGTTTGAGTGCTCAGTCACCAACTTAAAAGTCTGAAATAGTGCTTTAGAAGTATATTTAGAATTACGTTCTTGTGGAGCGAAATGGGTCAAACTTTACAAAACCACCAGTTATTATAAAGTTTGTTTCTAAATGTCTGATGTGTGATTTATTTTTTTTTAAATATAATGTGACACCATAACTGGTTTTATTCTTCAACACCTCATGACATTTCACCACAAATGTTGTAGAAAGTCTTCATTTGTGCGTGTGGCCACAGATACAGGAGTTTGTATCTCCTAGTGAGAGGGACAGGTATGCCCTGGCACATGGCCACATTATGTGGTACTCCACATGCCAAGATGATTTGGCACAGAGGTTACGGCCGCGGTACTTCAATGGCACACTCCACCACTGACGTGGGCGTCTACAGTAGACTGTAGACTGTGGAGAGCCACCACTGTCGCCAGAGAATTCTGTGCATGTTTGGGCCCAACCCAGACCCGTGCCATTCTGGGTTTGTGAAATAAACAATACTGAAACACCATCGCTCCTCTTCCTGTAAATGCTACTCGGTTGCTATGATACTTGTGGTCAGAATTCCAAATCATCTCCAGCTTTGCCCTTGTTACTGCTAACTTCCGTGAGCTTCATTTGACTGGAGACAAATACTATGGGTGATGATACACTCCCTTCGCTCACTTGTTTGTACAGTCTAATGTTGGTTTCTGATAAGGACGAAATTCTTGCTGCTCATCTACGCAGGAGCTCGTGCTATTGAGATGTTTGTTGTTTGGTTATTGTTCCTCCTCAGACATCCAGACGGCTAAATCCTTCCACACTGACGTTAGTTCTTTGCTCATAAACATTGAGGAATGCACAGTATTTATGGAAGAAACCTGTACAAGGATTCTTCTGAAAGTTAGTCATGCTGACACTTTCTCCTGTCATTTTGTGGGTAAATTAAATTACTTGGAACTTGTGAAGTGATTCTGTATATTGTATTATTAGCAAAAGTACTTGGCCAGTCAACAGGAACAACAGGTGCAGCCTTTAATCCTGAGGCAGCTGCATGACTGGGCTGTGCTCATGGTGACCATTCTCCACACTGTGTCTGTAGAAAAAAGAGGATTTGAAACTATCAAATCAGGTTTATGGGCAGATAATTCTAAAGAAAAGATCAGAGAATACCCACCATGACAAACCAAAAAAAAAATAATAATAATAAAATAAACTGTCAAATAAAAAATACCTGATATTTTTTATATGCAGATAACTTCAGTTTGTGACATTTTAATATTTAATATTCCTCACAATTAGCATTAGCATTAGCATCTGGACAAAAATACCCGCCTTTAAAAACAATGATGTACTTAACTTATGTAGTGAATCATTTATGATTTTTTAAATCTTCCTCCTAGCTTTCTGTTACCATCTCTGGTGTTAACGGGTCGGTTTTGACCCGTGTCCTAAATCATCTGATAAATAAACTAAGATCAATCATCTATCATCAGATTTGTTTCTCATTTCTTGGTTACCTTGTTAAGATTCCTTTTCCATGAAAATGGGTTTTAATGTGTCTTTGGTTGGAGCCTCAGACCCTTTTTTTTGTCAGTTTACCCTCGATTTCTATATAACGAAAATGGTAAAATGAACCTCAAGAGAATGATATGAAGTAAATAAAAGTTTTTTTGTATTACCAGACTGTTACTGGGGGTATTAGAACACATCTCTAAAACAAATTTGTGTTATTTATGTTTTCATTTTGAGGTTCTTAACTGTAGTAACATCTTTGATGTTACTGGTCGATTTCATCATGTACATATTTAAATTGAGAAAGAGGCAAAATAGTATTTTTTTAACAATAGAACTTTAGTATAAACATAAAATGAAAATCAGAACATGCCAATGACGACTCTTTTTAATGACAAAGACATGATCAGCTCAGAACATGTCCTGATGTCACTGACTCTCATCACAGCAAATGTTGTGATTCCTGTGCAGGTGAGTCTGTGTGCAGGTGAGTCTGTGTGCAGGTGAGTCTGTGTGCAGGTGAGTCTGTGTGCAGGTGAGTCTGTGTGCAGGTGAGTCTGTGTGCAGGTGAGCTGCAGAGCCTTCAGAGTATATTTATCCTCATGTGAAAGAAGACCACAGTGCTTAGCACCAGTGGGCACCATCGTCAGTGGGTGCATTGGGCACATGTTTGCATATTCATGAAGCTCTGCTTGCTTGAAGCGTATTGTCGTAGAAATAAGTTTGGCGTTTAGGTGATGTCCTTTCATGTAGCTCATGGTGCGTGTTTGGGAGAAATGATGCACAGTGTATGTGAACAAGACCATTCTAAAAGTAAACAGAAATATGTAGTGTCGTTGGGAATTTCAGATGCCGGTAGCAAAAAAACTGTCTTTGTGTCCTTAGGCAAGGCACTTCAGCCATATTGCCTAGTATGATAGTGGTGTGTGTGTGTGTGTGTGTGTGTGTGTGTGTGTGTGTGTGTGTGTGTGTTGTGTGTGTGTGTGTGAGTGAAGGTGGTGGTTGGAGGGGCCGATGGTGCAGATTGGCAGCCTTGCTTCCATCAGTCTGCCCCAGGGCAGCTGTGGCTACAATAGTAGTTTATCACCAGGTTATGGAGTGAATGAAAAATGAACTGTAAAGCGCCAGTGAATGTCCTAAAAAAAGTGTTATATAAAATGTATGCATTATGATTATTATTTTAGCAGTATTAGTTGAGCTCTCTGATCTGAATCTTCACTCTATAAGCACCAGCACCTGCAGCCAGTCTTGAATCAGCCTCAAAGAGAAACACATGTATATGTCGTCTGTCTGCAGGTTAAGCCAATGCCAATCCAGCTTCAGATATGACTGACCTTTTTCAAACTGTAGGGATCCAAGCTACAGACAGTTCCTGCAAAAACTCCATAGAACACAACTAGAAATAGTAACGCTAACAGTGAACCAAAAACAGCCTGACTGGCAGTTTGTCCTCAACCAATTTTCAAAAATGTAATGCTGTGTAATGCTTTAAAAATTCAAAAAAGGTACCTGAAAACACATTAATTTGATCTACCGGAACAAGTCCATGCAATTATCCTATTAACCTCATGAATTTCAGTTCATTTTCCCCGAAGGACGAGAGTTTCCCACCAGCTCTTCCCCTGTTTTACAATTGTTTTAATCCATTTAGCGTTAGCTTAAAACGTGCTCTTCCGCTTCTGACTCACTGTGATGAAAACCTTCAAACCGAACCAAAAACAAATAAACAGAGTGGGGTTTGTGTCGGGAAGCTCCACTCACTTCCTATTGCACTGACCTCACAGCTGCACCATTTACCAACAAAAACACACTTTGGGCTAAATAGGAAGCTCAGCAATAATAATGACTCATTTTATAGTCCAATTCCAGGCAATTCAGTTATAGTAGTAGTAATAGTAGTAGTAGTAGTAGTAGTAGTAGTACACAGTTTGGTCCTGTTTATGGAATCACTCAGAAACGACATTATATTTACTTGAGTGTCCCCTTTGATTGAAATCCGTTGATGTTTTGAAGCATTTAACAGTGAAAATTAGGCAAATATATCTAGAAAAGTTCCAATATTTGTATACACTTGATGTATTAAGGGGTGTATAAGCTATATTCACACCGGCAGGCTCTGTTCGCAGTAGTAAGTCTGACAAAATCTTGGAAAAATGAGAAAATGACCCAGTTTTCTTCATCTCCATGTCATTGTAGCATTGTGTTATGTTCAGCTAATCAATAGTTACAACGATACCTCAGTTTTCATCATTTCACCACAACTCTGACCACACTGGGTACATGTGATTAGAAGAGACGAGGGCGCCAAACCTAAGCGTCTTCCTGGTTTGTGACGCAAGCGTTTGGAGACCGGTTAATGGTCAGATCTATGGAGAAGCAAGCCTGAACATGGTAAGGATTTGTGTGTGTTTTTATGTTTCTGAGGGGCTCGTGCTCACACTTCACAGCAAGGAGGTTCCAGGTTTGTTCCCCAGGTTGCCCAATCAATCAATCAATCAATCAATAAAAACGTGTAAAAACCCTCCAGCCAAGCAATAAGATCATGGAGATGCCCTGGTAGCTCTGATTTTTACATTTATTTTACTTATTTACTGCTATTTTATGAATTTGCTTTTATTTCATTTTACTGGTTTTATTGAGTTATGACTGGTATCACCAAATTTTAGCAATTGACCTTTCTGTTGTCTTCATTTTATGATCTGTGTGCACTTTGGAAACTGCATTGTTTGAAAAATGCACTACAGAAATAAAGTGGATTTGAATTTAAAGACAATAACATGTACCTCAACTCTTAACATTATCACATTTGTATGAAGGAAACATGTCCTCAATAGACCTAACGGCCTCAGACAGAGTTACCTGAAAAATAAACTAAATAAATACCTCTATTCTATCTCTATCTATAAAAATCTCTCTTGTTTAATGTCTGTCAGCTCTACAGAAGACATTCGTGGTCTATGGACGACACCGACCAAACTTCTTCTCGGCAATAGGCTCTAAGCAAGCGTTAATAGAGATAGAGATAGAATAGAGGTATTTATTTAGTTTATTTTTGTATTTTTGTACTTTATTTTTCAGGTATCTCTTGATATACTTTTCATTTTGCCCTTTGTAAACCACAATCCCATAAGTAAACTGAGCTGCCCCTGAACGCTGCTGCCATACATGACATTGCGTTACCAAAGAGTCACAAATGCTTGAGATGTTTTGGCAGGAGCAGACTGTCTGAGGCCGTTAGGTCTATTGAGGACGAGTTTCCTTCATACAAATGTGATCATGTTAAGAGTTGAGGTACGCGTTATTGTCTTTAAATCCAAATTCACTTTATTTCTATAGCGCATTTTACAAACAAAGCAGTTTAGCAGGTAAATTGCTAAAATTCGGTGGTACCAGTCATAACTCAATAAAACCAGTAAAATGAAATAAAAGCTAAATCATAAAATAGCAGTAAATAAGTAAAATAAATGTAAAAATCAAAGCTACCAGGGCACCTCACCACGAGCAGTGCAGATTACAGTGCGGTGCTTGGAAAACCATCTCCATGATCTTATTGCTTGGCTGGAGGATTTAACATGTTTTTATTGACTGATTGATTGATTGATTGGGCAACCCGGGGATCAAACCTGGAACCTCCTTGCTGTGAAGTGTGCGCACTAGCCCCTCAGAAAAATAAAAACTCACGCAAATTCTTACCATGTTCAGGCTTGCTTCTCCATAGATCTGACCATTAACCGGTCTCCACTGTGATTTCCATACTGTAAAATAATCAAAGCAAAACAGTAATATCTCCATGGAGACCGTAATATCTCCACGGAGACAAGCAGGTGGTGGACTGTTCACCAGAAAAGTGACACCAATTTGCCTTGACACATGAATTTTGCCTTATGAAAGACTGTATAATGTATTGGAAGGAACCTTGGACTATTCTGTTAGTTTTTTTTTTTCCTTTCCCTATTAGAGGGAGAAGAGGAGGGGAGAAGGAAGGGGGAGGGAAAAAGGAAAAAAATAAATTAAAATAAGAGAGCAATATATCGTCATAAAAGGTAAAGTTTGTTTCATTTGTTATGTTTTGTTTTGTTTCCTGAAAAACCATGAAAAAAAAAATGGCTTAAAAAATAAAAGACACGTGCACATATTTTATTTCACTGGTTTGATGTAGTGTAGTCTGTAGCAAAAATAAAACAGTCCACCAATCATTCATTCGCGCTTTAAACACTAGCAGGGTGTTTTGCCCAAGGACACAACAAGGGAACATTTGGTTTTTGCATTGCACAAGAGTGGAGTTACTGCCGGGAAGCTCCACTCACTTCGTTACGCTGACCTTACAACTGCCTGTCTACCTAAGACAACGCAAACAAGCTTGGGACCAAACCGGAAGCCCAATAATACAACTAATAATGACTGACTGAATGGTACAATTCCAGTCATTTGTGTAGCGGAGAGGTCAAGAACACTCAAAAATATGAAAATCTCCCAATTTTTAACCAGAATTAAAGGTGTATTGTATAACTTTTCTCCTGCAGTGTGTAGATGCTACTGCTTTGTCTGGAATGTTCCACAGTATTAAGGTCCAGGTGTTTTTGAGCTGTTAAACCTATAACTGAATAAATGCAAGGTAAAGCTATTTAATGTCATACTGTGGAACATTCCAGGAAGAGCAATGATATATCTATAGAAACAAGCAGGTGACAGACACCGACCAAAAAGTTCAAATTTTTTGTTTAATATTTTAATAGAAAATATTTTTTTGTAGCTGTTGTATGTGT
>KN499756.1:6334-21142 GCA_000787155.1 Scartelaos histophorus | reverse complement strand
AATTGAATTGAATTGAATAGTCTAAACTCCGCCCTTCCTCCCCCTCACTCTCCTTTTTAGTCCACAGACCCTGTCTAACTATTTGAAATATGGTTGTGGGTGGAATTTAGTCCTATTTTAAGTGAAAGTAGCACATGATCACATAAAAGAAATGGATACAAACATACAAATTGAATTAATAAAAATGAAAATAAATAGTATATAAGAAACATCTCCTATATAACAAATCAATTGATAGTACTTAGTTTTCTGCAGGGCTAAAACAAAGTCTAAAGCTGATAAAGTGTTTTACTTTACATATTTACTCCATAGCTTAAAATGATGTTCTATAGTAGTGAACTGATTGCATGACTTACACAATAAACATTCTATAAAATACATATTATTATTACTATTATTTTAAATTCTAAATACATGTTTGTTGCTCGCACATGAACGGACGTGTCTACATTAGCACTTCATCATATCATTTGCATTGTACATGGACAACTTTATTGCCAGTTATTCACCTTGTCGACATCATTCATTTAGATCCATTGTCCGGGAGTGTGTAGGTCTCTTGTTATTAAAACTTGATCCCAGACGGCAATGCTGTCCCCACCGGCAACATGCAATTATTGAAAACACTAAACAAAAAGCGCCAGAAACCCTAACGGTCGTAAATAATACACAGTCACAATACCTCTTTATGAATTATACATATCTAGTGCTTGACAAGTGTTCAAAGTGGCCAGAGCTATTTGTATTCTGTGCACTGGTGGAACAATGACTGTGGCTGGCTTTCTCTCCAAGAGGTAATTTCTGTGATTAATTGTATACAGTAGGAATATTTGTGTAGCTCTACGTGGGGAGTTTGTCAGGATTAATGCGTGTTCTGTTTGCCATTGGGATAAAAAAGCACTTTATGAGGTGTATTAGGCAGTCCACATGTAATGGATGGTTTAATATAGCTTAAAGAAGTTGCACTGCTAAAGCTAAATGGGACTTTTGAGACTGCATGTGTAAAAGTATTTTTGAAGAGCGTGGGCAATAAAACGCGTACGGATATTCCAACATGCTTAGTTTCTAAAACTGCAATAAATACATACATAAGCCAGTGGAGAGACAGAAGTACTTGGAAAGCGCAGTCGCAAGGGCATTTTTGCACTGACAAACAGAAGTAAAAGATTCAGACATAAATACTTTTTGCAAGGGAGTTTTAAAGGTGCACTATGTAACCTTTTAGCTAGGGGTCTGTCTGGAATGTTAGACAGTTCTACATTTATTCAACAACGGGTTTATAGTTCACAAATATCTAAAAAAAAAAAAGAAAAATGCAACTACATAACACAATACATTTTAGTAAGAGAAGTAAAAATTTCCACTTATTTTAAAATTATCCAACAAAAAATTTCAGCAGTCATTTTGTCCTTGGTTGATTCCTGGTACGATTGTTCGATTGTTAAGAAACCATTTTGAAATTCATCATACGCATTTTTACACACAATTTTAGGACCTTTAAATGAACCCATTTCACTGCAGAGTTATCACAAATAACTATAATCAAACCAGCATTGGGCAAACAGCATGAGTCTATTCTAAAAGTGAATGTGGCCAGATTAAAGTCACTGATAATGAGGGTGTACATCGGGCATTCTGTACTCGCGCTGCAGTCCAGACTTCCTCCAACAAAGTCAAGCCTTCTTCTGAATTATTTACTGCTATTCTCTGGAGAAGCGGAGTCCACTGTCTGCTCCGACCCCACGCAGTACTGCGCTCTCAAAGCAAATGTGCTGTTTCAGTCTGTACTTACTCATTAAAGACAACTCAAGTCAAGAGCAATTTAACACCTTAAAATGTACTTATTATTACACTGAATTACTGAATTACTATGATTATTGCATAAAAGGAAAGAAATTGCCTGTGCATACTTTGATTTCATAATACAGCATTCATAAACTACCTTTTTTTTAGCAGCAATTATTTGAGTATATTTTTCATGCACTCTGACACTTTTGCCATTAAAAAAGAAATCACAAAGTGTCTTATGGACCAGTATGTCAGAGAAGGAGTCTAGAGCTTTATATAGTTGAGTTCACACCATCACTCCTTAAGTTTTTGCAGTTGAAGGTTGGATGTAGTCTAAGAGTTTACAGTCTTTTTATATTCAGAACAATGTTGCGTGTCTTGTTCTGTATCATATGGAGAATCACTGTATAGACTGAGATAAGTTTTTACTCTTCTTGAAACTGTTTTAAACTGTTTTTATTAAGACAAAAGCACAAGATAGACAAGACTCACATGCATTGATAACTTTGACACGAGTGCTGCTTTATAGACAGTTGAGCTTATACTGTGTACTAAACTTATTAGCATGAGTATGATTTTGTGTGGTCCTTACCTTTGCGATCTGCACACACCAGTTGAGCAGCAGTTGTGAGCCGATGTTGTCCTTATGCTCGTGCACGTAGTCCAGGAGGCAGCCGTGGGGCATGAGCTGAGTGACCAGCTGGATGGTGGGGCTTAGACACACCCCCAACAGGCGCACCAGGTGAGGGTGCTCCATGCTCGCCATGATCAGGGCCTCCTGGACACACACAGACACTATCAGATAGAGCAACAAGCAAAACTGGACTAAATGTAAAGTGGTTTATAATGCTATGCAGAAATGTGCAAATGTCTGCTGTTTCAGCCAGTAGCTAAGTAAATATCTGTCACATAACGTTTTCCTTCAGTTGTAAATTTCAGTGGAAACAGTCCTGATTTATCATCACTTAAAAGCCTGCATGGACTGGGAGTAGATACCTTGTGCGATAAAACAAGTTGCTATTAGGCCTGTCATGCAAACAAATTATGAAGTACAATATATTGCTAAAGAAAATATAGATAATACTGAAACAAATTTATGCCGCTGACACATTAACCATAAAGTATAAGTATCCCCCAAAACTATTCTACGATTTGTTTAAAAAGCACAAATAAATAATAAATAAATAGCAGAGTAAAACCCTCAGGTACATAGTTTGTATCTGTAATGAGTCATAGAAGTTATTTATGCAGCGCTTACAGCTTAGCTTAGGAAAAACGTCAAAAACTTCCCCACAAGAACAAAGAAAAAGTCTCTACGATAAATACTGACCCCCAAAAATGATTGTTCCATCTATCATGTATTGAATGATAAGTCGATATAGTATTTTTCATGACAGCCCTGATAACTATATAATCAAACTAAATATTTTTGGAGTCCTTTTAATTCCCCTTTTAGCCCTCCTTACCAGCACTCCTAATTAGTAATCCTAATTCATGTGTTAAATGTCAACAACTATTCCAATAATTCTAATCCAAAGTACATATCAGTTTATCTCTATTTTGTCTGCGTGAAAGTGAACCACTGGGTAATATAGCTTTCTAATTTGTACCATTCACTGTGGCTTATGTTCAAGTCAGTATTCATTCAGCAAGTGACAAAAGACGAAGCAGAGCAGGTTCAAACAGGATGTGCACGCTGTTTACAAGTCCACACCACATCTCCAAAGATCACAAGAGCCCTTATTCTGTTTTAGCCTCCACTTTCTCTTGAACTTTGTCAGGAACAGCAGAAATATAGTGTAAACCTGACATCAAACAGTCCCAGTGCTTTGTAGTAAACTGTTCATATGTAAAGGTGGAGGTCCAGTTGTTTGTGAGGATTTTGGGTGTATTCTTTGACATATCACAAACAACACTCGATGGTCTAATATGATTGTTGGAAATATAATGTTTGTTTCAATTGTGTAGACTCAGCTGTTTCAGAGAGAACGTGTGCATCTCAAACAGGATTCAAACATACAACCTTCTGGCAAGTGTACTAACCAATATAACATATATAACTTCTACTATCACTACCACTATCACTATTGACACTACCGCTACTCCAACTACTCTAGCTACTACTACTCCCATGCCTACTACTGCTACCCCAACTACTACCTCTAGTGCTACTACTACTACTACTACTACTACTACTACTACTACTACTACTACTTGTCACCACCTCATCTACTATCACTATTAATACTACCGCTACTCCAACTACTACTTCTACTGCTACTCCAACTACTGCTACTACTACTACTACAACAACTACTCCCATGCCTACGACTGCTACACCAACTACTCTAGCTACTACTACTCCCATGCCTACTACTGCTACTCCAACTACTGCTACTACTACTACTACCTAATACTACTACACCTACTACTACTACTTCTACTGCTAGTCCAACTACTGCTACTACTACTACTACTACTTAATACTACCCCAACTCCAACTACTACTTCTACTGCTACTCCAGCTACTACTCCAACTACTATTTCTACTGCTACTCCAACCACTGCTACTACTACTACTACTACTACTTGTCACCACTTCATCTACTATCACTATTAATACTACCGCTACTCCAACTACCACTTCTACTGCTACTCCATCTACTACTCCTACTGCTACTCCAGCTACTACTCCTAGTGCTTCTCCAACTAATACTTCTATTGCTACTCCAACTACTACTACTCCAACTACTAATTCTACTACTGCTACCACTACTGCTACTACTACTACTACTACTACTACTTTTTGCTATTAGTGCTGCTATAAATATGCATTCACTATAAGTTATACTGTGCAACTACCAGCACTATATACATATAAGTAGTAGTTTAACAATATTTAAAATTATTATTTGTTAAAATTGTGTACCTATGATTTGTTTATGCTACCTCCATCTTTAGAATAAATAAATCACTAAGAGCACATGATGTAGCAAACGTATGGTAAAAATGCATATTAACTGCAATCATTCACATGAAATGCTTAACCAAACAAAAATAGAACATTCATCCATTAGGAGCAACTGTGAAGCTACTTATCACTTGGCACCACACGCAAGTTTTATGGCTTTCTCCAACTATTCGTCACCAGATGGATAGTGGTGCAGAGTACATAAGGTAAAACAATGGCTTTGGGTGCATGCATCTGACTGAGATAGATACTATACCGAGAGGCAAGTTTCAATGAAAACTACAGCTTTCGAGTCGAATGTATTCCCCAGTATAATTCTCATTTATTCACTTGCTGGGGAAGACCTCTACAACATTTACACCCATTGATCTGTTTATGTGGGGTGCACCTTTGAGTCTAAACATGCATTTCAACTAGGAATGGAAATCACAGGCTCCCACACGATTCACTATGATATTATTACCATAAATGTTACATCGAAAGTTTAGTTTTGTTTACTTTAGTACCATGATATACTGATGTTTCAATATTTCTGCACAACTCTAATTTGAACACATAATATGAATCTTGGGTAGGGAATAGTGCAATTTAGCGTGCATGTTTTTAGATGTAGAACAATAGACAGAATACATATTAAAGCTGTACTATAGAATATTATATTAAGTATTATGTCAGGTATTCTGTTGGAGGGTCTGCCACCTGCTTCTCCCCACATAATTATTGCTATTGCTTTTCTTAAAATGTTCCACAGAATAGCAATAAAGTTATTTGTCTTTCTGTTTGTATTGCTCAAAAGAACCTTTAAAAAACATGCTTTTTTGAGAGTTGTTTTTTTGTAAATTTGGCCTGATGTTGTCCTTTGCTTGTCTACAAAGAGATAAGTAAGTTTAATGCCAAACTGTGGAACATTGTAGGTAAAGAATCTTCATATAAACAAGCACTGCCCTTACACTAAAAAACATACAAAGTGCAGTTTTAAAAGAGACACAGAAAAGAAGTGTAATGCGTTTCCTCTTACTTGAATGCATCTGATTTAAAAACAGATTAAAAAGTCAATATGATTAACATGAATACTGAAGAAATGTTTTCACATATTTAGCAACTTTGCAAACTCCATAAAAAATGAACTTTTTAAATGTTTGTATTATATTCAAAATGAACTATTTGGCCATGTGGGTCTGTGGGAATATTAACTGCTGCGGCATAATAAATAGTTGGATCAAAATGAGTCTGTTTGGCTGAAATTCCTTTTGAAATATGAATGAAAGAACAGCTGATTATCATCTTCATTCTTGAGGGAGCTGGCAGACGAACAAATGTCCTGGAATGTAAAAAGGCCAAGTATTCAGGCCTTTTACCAAATAGTACTAAGGCGAGATAAACTTGGATCACGATTAAAAGTTAATTTCCATTCTTTCTTTCTTTATGTGGACAATTTTTGATGGTTAGGCTCAAGAGCATACAATTTAACATAAGTTATTCATCAAAGCCGATAAAAATAGAAATGCTAACTCTAAAGGTCTTCCTGGTAGGCTGTCTAACTGTGCAAAAACAGAAATGCAATTGGGTCGCTTTCGATGCATGCCTGTGTTGATGTAGTAGCATATTTCATCTGGGTTGCATCATCAAGCTAATAATTTAGACACTTTTTAGGGGGTTTAGAAATGGGTAAATGTTTCATAAAAGAACCTACTGTTCTGATGGGGCCAGTGGTGTAATATGAGTGGTATCCCTACAGACGTTAACTTACAATGCATTATTTCACACATCAAATGAAACACTTCGAAGTTTAAAGTAGCGTATTAGGAAGTGTAACTGCTTTACCAACAGTGAGAAATATTTTATACAGATTCAGACTGTACTTACATCCATAAACTCCACGTTGGCCTTGGGTCCAGTTGCCTCGTTCAAGATTTTGATGGCCACAGGGATCTTCACTGTTTCGCCTTCAGGAACCCAGATTCCCTGAAGAAAACACAAGTCAAACCACTGACAGGTAATTTTCCACATCCATTTTCTATTTTCTACATTAAATATACTGAATTAATATATTAACACCAACAAACATTTTAATATCACGGATGACAGTACTTTTTGGTTTAAAAAGCACTAACTAAAAGACAGTATTTTTTGTTTAAAAGCACTCACTAAAATGCATCCAAGTGAGATAGACATTAGGTGCCAGGTGCATGCCAGTGGATACACAATATCTGCCAATTCATGGGTTTCAGAATGATGAAAATTAAATTAACTCTTGTAACCACTTCCTCTTCAAACAGCCACACTTTTTGCATTTTGGCAAGTCCTCCATATTATACTTCTCCAACTACTTTATTAATATATTGCAGATATGCCAGTATAATCTAATCCCATTTGTCAAGGAGTGACCAGTCATAAATAGTAAATGGTCAGATTTTTATTTAGCTTTTTTCCAACTTTAAGGCACTCAAAAAGTTTTGCATCAAGGAAACCCTCACTCAATCACACCAGTGTACACAGACACTGAGGGCGGGGGGGTTAAATGTCTTGCCCAAGGACATCTGTGGGAGCTGGAATCGAACCGCCAACCTGTGGGTCTATGGATCTGATGCTCTACTAATGAAAACTTTTCTACCAATACATATATTGCAAAAGTAATTATGAATATTGTCATCTATTCCTAGCACTGAGAAGACAGAGCGAGCTGGAAATCCCTTCAGTACTGAAGCAGAAAGAGTCGAGTTGTTTCATATACAATTATACACTGACAATATACCAGGCAGTGCATCTTATTTTTTGTGGTTTGTGGTATTGTCAGGTCATACTTTTATTGCAGTACTTGGCTAACTTTGGTGTGCAGAGTAATCATGTTGGTTATTTTGGATTTGAATCTCATTCTGACTGCATATTATCTTTCAGGTTTTTTTCCTCATGTACCAGATCTCACAAATAAACTACAATACTATTTTCCTCCTTTACTGTGTGACATCATTTTAAATTAATATGCCCGTGAAATAAATACAAATATTGTATGGCTGACCTCTGGAACTCTGAACTGATGTTTAGTAAATACAGGCGTAAAGAGAAATCCATGCGTGTCCCACGAGCCTACAGTGGCTAAATGAAATATGTAGTGGGTTTGACCCAGATATGAGCTGTAATAGAAAAGGCTGAATGACGATGACATTTCCATGGCATAAGTGACACAGCCTCAATATCATTTCATTGGCGTCTTCAGTGACATCCTCTCACCTCCGAGTTACACTGTTAGTGACCTCAGCTCTCATTTGGCTGGTCTCCTGTGAATTCACTGTGTGAGCCATTACTTATTCTATTCATCTGCCCGCCTCCGGACACCAGCTCATTTCCTGCCATTAATAACGCCGCTGAGACCTCCTCCCATGACTTCACAGTTCAAGAAAATTATTTTGATTTTATTTTATTTGCTTGGTTTGCGTCGTCAATCATACAAAAAATAAAAATAAAACAGGAAAATGTTGGTAGTTACCCTGTAAACAGTCCCAAATGCCCCAGAACCAAGGATTTTGACCCGTTTGAGCTCGGTCTCCTTCAGGATGCGCAGTTGGGCCTGGTTGGGTGCAGTGCCACTGGGGGTGAGGGGTTCCACCAGCTGAAAGAACAGACATAACAGACAGGGAATGTATATGTTGGTCAGTATGGTTACATGAGAAATTATTGCCATTGAACAATAGAACCAGAATAAATCAGTATTAAACATGCACTACAGATGGTTTTGCATATAAATAAAACACACTGTATTTGTTCATGGTTCTTTGTTAATTGTCCAAACATTTCGCTAAATATCACTGATGAAAGAATTTTTTTTTTGTTTACATGTACAAATAGCATTGACACATCAAACTAGTGGGACACTAATCATACCACCAGGTGCTTGCCAGTGGATACACAATACCGATTCATGGGTTTCAGAATGATGAAAATAAGTATGGTTGCTATAGCGATTAACAATAAAAAAAGGACATATTTGAATGGGGAAAAGTCCTTAAAATGTTGTATAGAAGAGGGAGCTGTTGCTTGCTCTTTTCATGCAGCTTTGTTCATGCCTTGTTCATACCTACTTACAAATGAAATGCTTCAATTAAAAACTTATACTAGAAACTGATCGAGACCTTTTATGATTATGTTTTGAATCACAGTTTTTGAAGTCTATGATATCATTCTAGGTTTAGTGATCTAAAAAGAATAACACTTATTTATGTTGATCAAAACAAACAGGACCAAACTGAGAACTGCAGAGATTTTAATTACAAATCAACTGAATCCTCAGGTAAGATACTTCTTAACACATTCCTGAAGGCCAGTAAAGCAATGTTTACCTTAGAACAGAAAGATCCTACATTCTACAGTACAACACGTATATCAGATTCAATCGCTGATTTTATCTTTGAATAGGTAGATCAGTAAAAGATCCTCAAAACCTAAGAGAGGGGGAGTAATGAGAAGCAATAGAAGGCTGGAGAAACAGAGAGGCACGTGAAACGAAAAACACAGCCTGCAGTGTCCCTCTGGCTCATAGTTACCATTTGATTAAAAACAATAGCCATTCTTCATTTAAATGGAACAACAAATCAGCGTCCACAGGCGATACACAAGCAGAGAGGGAGGCGCACACTAACACACACAAACACACGCACAGATGCACATTACATTACATTACAGCTGTACTAGTAGAGCAGGGAGCTGTCCAACTGCTGTGGTGCTGAAGAAACAGGAGCTGTCCACGTGTACTAGTGCTGAACTCAAGGAAATATTATTTTTTTTTAGTTTTAAATAATGTAATGTTGCTTTTTTCTTTGAACAAATCTTACAAGGGAATGCCTGGTCAGTGGAACAAATAGATAAAGCACATGACATAAAGGATTATGGAATTTTGAAGGATTACAAGAAACAACATTCACTGGTATGATAAGTGACTTTATTCTTTTTTTTAATGAACAATTATGTGCCTTTCATCCTATAACAGTGGCTAATACCTGGTTAGTTGGAGGAATACACATACCTTGTACAAAGAAAAGCATGTTTGAATAGTATAAGAAAATTGGTCCATTCTACCATAATAGTATAAATTGTGTGAATATTTTTAATTCCAATATCATGACTGCAAGAAAATGCAAGTGAAAAAAATATTTGAAACCTGAACTCAGCTAAAGCATTGTGGGTATGAACTGTTGGCTTGGATTGCCGCCATGGTCAATTTAACACTCAAAACAAGGGGGGTAATTTTGAGGAATTAACATAGCATAGTTGTATTTAATGTCACAATGGATTTTAAGCATTCCACTGTTCAAAAAGCATGGTCTAAATATACAGAACAAGAAATGCAAATTATTGTTTCATGTAAAAGATGAGATAAAACCCAAACTGTCATATGACTGTCAGTTAAGGGACATTTGTTGCATTATTTCCTCTCAGTAATATTTAAATAGCTTTACTGTCACCGCCATTGTGTCACTGATACAACTTAATCTGGGGTTGTCTAAAAGAAGAAACAAAGCGATAAGAGTTCTTGTTAAGTAATCTGGGTAATTGAGAAAGAGCCGATGTGGTGCATGAGAGCAATGTAATAATATGCCACATCAGGACCACAGGAGTTTGTCATTACAGCACCAAGCGTCAGGTATACTTCAGAACACTTGGAGCCCTGTTGAAAGCCTGTACAAGAGCAGAGGATGGGGCTCTTGTCTGCTTTTAGAACACAGAAGGAGCACTTGGTCTTCAAATGATGCTGCAGGCCTGGACCATTTTCTGATAGAAGGGTCCTCACCAGCAACACTATGGTAGGGCCAACATCTCTATGGAAAGTCTGCCGTAGTATAAATTGATGTTTTTACTTTCTTTCGCTTTTATCGATTGAAGTCAAAACAGGTGCTAGTTCCTGCTCCTGCAACTAGCATGAAAAAAACAAATGTCCTTATTCGGAATGTGCCAATTACAGCTGCTATTTTGTGTCCAAACCCAAGGGCCTAAACATGGTCGTAGATTCAAATCAATGAGCTGAGCCGAATGGTGCTCTTGATTAGCATTTAGCGGCTAGATATGTTTGGTGACCCTCCTGCGTACCGGACATGCAGTAGTGCTCTTCTCCCATGCAATAATTAAGTTTAGCAACTGAAAATAGGTAAAAATCACCTCAAACCCCAACATTTCTGAAAGCTGGAGATGCCCTGTCATTGTGATTACCTTTCTGGGGAGGATTTTTTAAATTATTTTTATTGTAGTACCAATGAGTGGCCACTAATCCAACTCGAGACTGCTCTAAACTAGCACTAGCACATCCAGTTATTTTAATAGATCATAGATAATAGTGTCTCTCAGATGCAGAACACAGCTCCTCTTGAATATTCTTGTATATTTCAGAACAAAATGTATAGCTTTTTTTTTTTAACCTCTAATACACTGGTTGTTGATTTTGTAGATATCTGTGCCATTTCTCAGTTCCCTGTTATTGTTTTTTACTCAAAATTTGCCATGTTTGTTTCAACTCCAGCTCACCATGCCTTTCTCTCATTGGTTAATGCGAAGCTCAGTCACAAACATAAAAATCTTATTCCAAACCTCTAGTTTTTCATACTTTTTCAACCAACCATGTGACCATAGAGGCATATTGGCAATTTGGGTATTTTCAACTTAGAGCAACTATTACTAATACTGATATATAAAGTAGTGACTCACCTCTGTCTCCAAAAAGCGCCGCAGAGCTCTCTTCTTCTTGATGTTCTTGCGTCTCATGGACACCGCCATTCCCAGCACCATGATGACCACCATGAAGAGACCTCCTATCACCCCCGCTGCGATCAGAGGCGTCCTGTACAAGAAGGGCCCAGAGAGAGGAGGGGGAAAGAGGGGAGAGAGGGGAGAAAGTGTGTGATAAAATGTGAGGGAGTGATAAGGCAAGGAACATCAGAGCAGGTAGATTCAGTTTTGGATGAAGACATACACTGTAGTCAGGCAGCATAGTGACATGTTAGAATATTGTTACCTCCTCAAAAACATACCTAGAGTTATGATACCTAGAGTTTATTTTTAGTCTGTCTACATCTCAAAAGCTCAAAATGCTTCGCTTCACCTTGGGATGTCATGACGCAGTACATTTCAAGTTAGCAGCTGCTTTTTACAGTTTGTTCAGTACAGATTGGCAATTCCAAGTCTGAAATAATCCAAATGATTCTAGTAAAGGTGAGAGGAGTTTAAAACACAGATGTTTTTTTTAATATGTAGGATTTGTGTGTTAAATATGTGTGAATGAAACAAAACTCAACTCAAGGTATGTTTTTGATGAGGAAATAACAGAAAACATTGGGCTAATATGGGCTGTTTAATGTTGAGGCTGACAGTAAACCACTACCTTTAATATCTGTTCGAAGGAATAGTGAAAGTAACACTAGTAATTTAAGGTAAGTAGTAAAGTATATGTCCATTAGAAAGTACCTTCAGATATATATTTAAGGCAGTGACTTTCAGAACTTTGTCAAAACTGAAGAAACTATCTGGATAAAGATCAGGTCCCTCTCATAGACCTTCTTATTTGAACATTAGGAATATTTTTTACTCCAGTGTCTTTATATCATCATTTCAGACATGCAAAAGGCATAATCTAAGAAATGGATCTCTTTCTGCAGAACTGTGAGATCTGTTGTGAAAAAATACATTAGTGTATCTACTCTATGCAGATGTAGGTCATATTAACACACCTCCTCACCTCTTTACTTTTATTACATTTTTTGTACTAGGTTTCTCTGTGCTACAAATACCCTCCATGGCCTCTCATTAAAACTGAGGCTGAGATCAAAAACACGGAAATAACCATCAAAGTGAATTCTAAGTGCTGTGCCAACACTGTCATTCGAAATCAAGGCCCTGAATAATATCTGATGCGCTGCACGGTACAGCAGAATGAGTCCTGAAGAAATTGGCTTTTTCAATGTTCTGAAAAGAGCCTAATTTGGTCAAGGTACACTGGGGCTCTGTCTTCATCAGTACGAGGCTGATTTTGAAGCATAGGCCAGGTAAAATATTAGCACACCAAGCTTTACTTTCTAGAAATGAGAACTAAGATTATAGCGGCAGCCAATTTTTAGTATTCTTTCACCAGCAACTGTGTCAGGTCAGGTCAGAGCACCTGAATCTACAATAAGATTTAGTTTAGGCAGCGATTGGAAGCAGAATACAGTTGCTTAACACCAGTCTCAAGTTTTAGTTTCTGCCCAACAAGGCATACTGGTATACAAAACACATGAAGTTTAGGGTACTGGTTGAATAAGATTAAAGGATTTGTAAATCTTTTCAAACAATAGTGTAAATGTAAATGTAAAAGTAAATGTAAATGTAAATGTAAATGTAAATGTAAATGTAAATGAATTAAAGTAGAATTTGTAGTAGTAGTAGCAGCAATTTAGAGTTTCTGTGATCAAATCTTAATTGAAAACATTAAAAACATATTTCAGACTCTGACCTTCTAAAGTTAATTTAAGTTTTTTTTTTTTTACCATCATTAGTTGTATTAGGTAATTTAGAGCATTGAAGCTGGGTGACCTTCCTGATGTACCCATTCCACTTGTGACCACCTGGTTGGAGTTATTTTGTAATTTTTGCTGTTTGATTTTGTAAATAAAGTATGGTAAATTCAAAGCTATGACGCTGAAGCTATACACATTTTTTGTAGCATAATTATTGAGTAAGATGTGATTAACTGATGTTATCTTAAGCCTGAAATAATGTGCGTTAATGTCAGCAGAAGATGCCCTTTAGAGGTTTAGTGTAATCACGTATTTGTGATAAGCTGCGATTTGTCACGCTCAGAGCCGTCGTGCCAACAGGTGAGAGATGGAGCAGATACAGGCTTCTGAGCACAGGGGGTGCGGGCTACTGCCTGTTACACCCCAGACACTTATCGGTTTGCTGATAAGAGCTATTCACAGGGTCAAACTGATAGCAATGTCCCACCTGCTCTACACAAATCAAACAGGTTAGGAATTAAAAGGGAGCTATGCAATATTGCTAATTGTTTCTCTAGGCAACAGAAATCCAATGTTCATTTCTTATGCTTTTCAATTATCAGACCGGATCTTTACAGTAGTCATTTTCAATTGCGCTTATGCCATTCTGACTAAATAAACATACTTCAGCAGTAGTGGTACATTTCTTTTGGTGAGTATAAACATAACATGGAAAATTGGGTTTACCAATTGATATTTAAAGGCAAGTGTGTTTAATCTTTTAAAAGAATCTGTGCAATTTTAAGCTACAAACCAAAGCCACTAAGACAGGAAAGATGTACCGTATTTTTTGGACTATAAGGCGCATCTAAAATCATTACATTTTCTCAAAAATCATCAGTGCGCCTTATGTATGACCTTTGGTTGTGTTTAACCTCCAACCGATTTTATGTTGTAACATTACGGCTAATAACGTATTACTGGGCGAGTCAGGAGGAGTAATATGTTGGCGACATATAGGGCGACTGTGCAACATACCGGTAGTTCTGCCGTGTGCTGTACAAGGACCCAAAATGCCACCATTACCATGCAGATTTCAGGGTTTGTATTTTAGTGTTAAAACTGAACAATGTTGAGGGGGATCCGGGCATGTTTGATGCCCAAATCACCAACTGTTAAACTTGTATTTTTGTGTTAGCTACAACTGAGAGTTATTGTAAATGACCTGAATAAAGTTTGATTTATCCGACACGCATTTTGTTTCGCTTATTGCGCCTTATAATCCGGTGCTCCTTATGTGTGGAGAACGACATAACTGACATATTATTTGATACTGCGCCTTATAATCCGGTGCACTTTATAGCCCAAAAAATACGGTATGCTTTTATTGGGGTTGTTCCGATACTGATATTGGCATAAGGAAAAGCTCAGACCAAATGACTGATCTGTTATCACTCTGCATTTTTCAGAAAGAGGACCCATAGATGCAAGCACTGCAGCTGTTTACGTGTGTCGTTAATGCTGCCACTAACAGCCTAGAGAAGGTTAAATCCAGGCTCTGCAGACACTTAAAGCATGCTAATAATAACCATC